>JAKSYS010000058.1:0-152372 GCA_022925895.1 Fragilaria crotonensis | reverse complement strand
GGGACAGTCGAAGTACACGGCGTGATCAAGGCTGCGTACTAGTTCGTAGAAATCCGGGTTCGGTCAAACGTAGAGTTTTAATTCTAGAGTTGTTTAACTTATGAGCTTATTTCTAGGTTTCACTTTGAAGGAACCAATTCAATCCAGGACCGATTGAATCTTGCCGATCTACTTTCGCGAAGTTAGAGGGTTGTGGGAGTGAGCATTCAAAGCCTTCATCCCACTGATAAAGGCATTGAAATGTCAGCACCAACTCCGCCTTCACGAGCGAATTGACGAAGTGACGATCGCAACAACTGTTGCAACATGGCCAGACTTAGCCAACATGATGAAGGACACATGTTGGAAATTAGATAGCACATGGAGTGAATTTGCAGTTGAATTGCCCAGGGTAAAGTGGACAAATTGTTGTTGTAGGAAAGGAGGTTATGAGGGCGGAAAGCAGTCCGGGACAACTGTAGTTTTCGTACTGGCATTTTGCCGTATACAGTTGGCGTGAGAATCTTCGTATCCAAAGCCGGATGGGACTCAGCTGGCGGGGACGAAATTTCAACGTCAATAACGGCACAATAACAGCTGTCAGCTGCTGTACCTTGACTCTCCCTCTCATTCAATGAAACAAGAAATAGATTAGTGATGGTGTGGTGAAAATGTAGGACATGAACAATAAACATATGGGCTTGCAGGATAAGAGGGAACACTCTTAAATCCACCCAACACAAGTGCGGCGGTGCCGCGTGTCACCAACCTTGAGCAAGCTTTCGAATGCGTTCGAAAACTTCTCGATTGAGGCCCTTTGTAAGGTAGTCAGCCAACTGGTCAGTGGTTGCAATCTTGAGCACTTCAACATCTCCGTTGCGGACGTGGTGCCAAAAGAAGTGCCACTTAACCAGGAAGTACTTGGTGCGATTAGTAATGCGTTGCTTGGTAGCGAGCAGCAGAGCACCATTGTTGTCTTCAAAGACTCGGCAGCGAATGGTAGACTTGAAGTCAGGTGGCAGAGTCAATTCCTTGCAGATTTCTCCAAGAAGATCACGAAGTGGCAACAGAGTCCTCATGCTTGCACTGAGAGCAGAGTACTCAGATTCCAATGTGGACAGGGAGATCTCTGTTTGTAGCTGAGACTTCCAGAGAATTGGACAACCTCCAAGAGTGATGATGTAGCCGGTGCGGGACTTGGCGCTGGTGTCAGAATGATCAGGGTCACGACCATGGAGGCCAGCAAAGTCAGCATCAACATAACAATCAGAGAGAGGTCTCCAGTGGAGTCACAATAGTTCCTTTTGTGCGGTGCAAGTAGCGGACAATTGTTTTGATTGCCATGGCATGGCTCTTCTTGGGAGAATGATTGAACCTGGCAACTTGACTTACTGCAAATGTGATGTCTGGCCTTGTGTTTGTTGACAAGTACAAGAGCATTCCAACAATAGAGCGGTAGTTCCAGAACTCATCCATGGGTTCTCCATCAGGTCAATCCCAAGGCATGCTTGCATAGCAGGAGTGTGGTTGGGGTTGCAGTCTTGAAGTCCTGTTGCCTTGATGATCTTCTGATCAAACCTTTTGTGTTAGGGTGACAGTGTTGGCAACTTCATCCTTGACAAACTTGATTCCAAGAAAATCAGTGAATGTGCCTTCACGAGTGAACTCCAAACCCAAATCAGTAAGATCCTGGAACAGTTTGTCAAGATCCTTGTTGGAGTAGGCAATACCAAGATCATCAACATAGAGAACAATCATGATGGTCTTGTACAAAAGGCATGAGTCTGTGGCACTCTGCTTCAATCCTTGGAGGAGGAGTGCTTCACGAATGTGTTGATACCAAAGGCGGGGAGCAACCGAGAGGCCGTAGAGGCTCTTAACAAGTCGTAGGCAGGTCCTTTGGTCACTTGGCTGATCAGACTTGAAGCCCCTTGGCATGTGGATCCAGACTGGGTCAGTTAGGTTGGCTTGAACAAAGGCACTGCTGAAGTCAATGGAGCAAGTTTGCCATCCCAATGTTAGGGACAAGACAAGGAACAATCGAACTGAACTCCAAGCAACAACTGGGGCATAGGTTTCAGGTTCTCCTTCTTCAAGGTCGCCTCGAACACAGTAGCGCGCTTTGTACTTGGTGACTTCTCCATCTGGGGATCGCTTGCGCCGAAATACCCAAGTCCCTGGGAGAATCTTGGTCTTGGCTTCAAGGATACTGACTTCCTTCCAAGTCCCATTCTTCTCAAGGCTTGCCACTTCCTTAGCAGCTGCCTCCATCCACTTGGTCACATGCTCAATGTCAGCCATAGCTTGGTCAAAGCTCAGAGTGTCAGGATCAGATGCAGCTGCCTTGAAGGCAGTTGGGGAAAGGATGATTCCATTTTCCTCAAAGATCCAAGCACTTGGAGAAGCAAAGTATCCATGGCCTTGAGTGTTATCGTATCCAAGGCGTTGTGGTGCTGCGCGAATGCGGTTGGACCGGCGCGGAGACGTTGGTGGCGGAGGCGACTTGACTGGTTGCTCGTCACGTGGTGAGTCAAGGGCGAATGCATTGTCTGGAACAGGACTCTCCTCGTTTCAGACATTGGGGTCTGCTCCCGAACTGGGGAGAAGATTGGCTGATGAACTGGGAGATCGGGTAGCTGGGACCTTGCGTGGCGTCTCTTCCTTGGCTTGTGAGCTGGAGTGTGGACGGCGTTGCAGAGGTGAAGTTCTGATGTCTGGCGTTGGAGGAGACTGGAGAGACCGAGGATCGATAGACTGCTCCTCGTTTGAGACATCATGGGAGTTGGAGGCCTTGGAGTGAGCAATGGAGAGCTTGGCAATGGCTGTGGAACAGTTGGTGTCCTGGGTGGAGCCTCAGCCAAGGGAGGAACTGGGAGTTGTTCAATTGCAACAGCTTCATCCATGGAGGCAGCAACTCTTGTTTGGTTCTCATTGATGGCTTCTGTAGCTTGGGAGTCCATTCGCGCTTCCTCTGTAGCATCATTGTCGTCGTCGTCATCGAATGGGAACTGATATCTTGAGTCGCCAAACAAACGGGCCCAACGCGTTGTATTAAAATCCGGGAGGGCATCCACATTAGTAGCCACCGTTGCAAACCAATCGTCAAACACAATGTGATATTGGGGAGTGATGTACCCTGTCTCTGGATTCAAAACCAAGGGGACTGTGCTTGCATGCTTCTTGAGAGCCCCATGTTGACGCAGCGGATGGACCGAGGCTTCCAGCGAGGCAGCTTCTTTCCATCTGCAATGGTTTCTCAAGAGCATACACAGGACATCCCCACACATGCAGATCATGATACTTCCTTTGCTCCCATCTGGACTTAGTGAAGACATCACTTGACAGAGACCTGTTGCCAAATCAGGAACATGGTTGTGGAGAAAGATAGCATGGGAGACTGCCATTGGCCAAAGTGTTGCATCAGCCACATCTGGCCAATGTACCGCTGAATGGAGCATCATTGTCCGAGCGATCGACATGATCGTTTGGATTGCCCTCTCAGCATGGCCATTGTGATGGTGAGCTCCAACTCCAGCAAACTTGACGACTTGCTTCAGAGTTCCAAGGTGCTCAGTGAACTTAGCTGAGGTGAAGCTCCCACCATTGTCAGAGAGATAGGATTGTGGAATGACTCCACTGTCCCTTGCCATCAACTCAAAGTTCTGCTTGGCCTTCAGAGTCTCATGAGTGTTCAGATGCTTCTGAAACTCAACATGCACAAAGTTGGAAGCATGATCAATGAAGAGGCAGCCACCAGCAAACATGTCTGAGTTCAAGCTCCTTCCAGCTGAAGAGAAGAGCCTTCCCTTTGTTCCACAAATGAAGTGATCAATGGAGACTTGTTGTCCAGGGAGCAAGTTGTCTGCCTTGAGAACTCCAGCTCGATCCTTGATAACAGTTGTGATCTTGGCAGGAGCTGGTCGCTGATGTTGCTTCCCATATTGGCATGCGGCACACTTGGGAGGGTTGACAATTCGGCAGCAGCAGTATGGAGTGATCGATGCGACTCACTCCGACTCAGGACACCAGTTCGCATGATGAATTGGATCTTGCGAAAGGAAAGGTGTCCAGGCGGTGGTGCCACCTTAATAACTCCTTCTCAGCTTCAGTCAAGTTGAGGTTGCTCTCATGAACAGTGTTGAGAGTAATGTTGAGAGCTGCAACTGCCTTGGGAGTATCTGAGCTGCGGTGTGCATCAGAGGTAGGCAAGTTGTTGTCAGGGTTGACTCTTGCAATGAGTTGCCCTCTGGCTTCATCAGAGGTGCCACTCAAGGTCAGTTGATGAGCTTCAATGGTGATGGTCTCTCCAGGGTAAGCTTGGAGCAAGCTTGTGGTGGATAGGAGCCTGACCTTGATGCAAGACACCAAGTATGCTGGGACCTTGAGCATCCTTAGGTTGCCCAGAGTATCTTGCATTGCCCACAGAACATGACCTTGGCCTTCAATCCTGAGTCCCTTTGCAATGCCCTGCAGTTGAGTGATAGGGCCAGGGGTGTTGATGGGTCCAACAAAGTCCTTGCGGTCAGGAGTGATCGAGATGCTTGCACCAGAGTCCCAAATGACAGGAAACGTTGAAGCCTTGGGAAGGGATTCGCGGAAGCGGTCGGTTGACTGGAGAGCCATGCGAAGGATTGTGGAGTAGTTGCCGTTTGGAAACTTAGCCATGTTCACTTGCATTGCCATCTTGCGAGCAGCTTGAAGTTGCTTGGAGGTCCACTGATGGTTCCCTAGGCCTTGGAAGCCAATGGGAGAGACGGGGCGATAGACGCCGTTGGACTTGGGAAGCCTGAGCGCGGCGTCGCTGCTGGCGAAGCGGAGCGTCGAGGTAGGCGTCGTTGACATCGCAGTGGTTGATCCTTGGCCCTTCCTCTTGCGTCGACAAATCCGATGGCGAGCGGGATGTGTTACGGAGCTTGGGGCAAGGTTCAGTTGGCCCATGGACGATTGTATCGTTGCAGTGGCGGCAGGTCCAGTGAGTTGATCGCGGAATGGAGCGCTTGAGCGAGTCGACACGCTGAAGGAGAGTTGCAACCTTGGAGTGAAGGTCGTTCAACTGCACTTGCTGCTGTTGTTCAACCAACGTTGGTGCATTCCTCCGAATGTAGCGTCCCATGGATCGCAAGTTAATGGGGTACCTGCGATGCAGTCCATGGGAGCGAATACTTCCGGCTTGGGAACATTCGCGCGTCGTGTGACCTTGCGATTGTGTTGCTTGAGAGCACGACGATGGCGGCGAGAAGGTAGCTCCTTAGGATCAGGCTCAGGCGATGTTGAGCTGGGCTTAGGAAGCCAGAACAGTACGACCATGGCCAGTAAGGCCCAAAGCAATGGAGCAATGAGCGCCTCCTGGTGAGCCTCCAAAATTGCGAGACGTGCGGGCGAACGACCATGACATGCGCTCGAAGGATTGCCATGACTTGGCTCCAATCGACGGCGTTAAAATGCGCCATGGCGAGTTGAATAATTTCCAGCGTGGAGGTCCACATAGTTTTTGCAAACGGGACTGAAAATATTGCCATCACGTAGGTGAGCAGTAGAACGAGTACGGGAGGATCCGGGTCACCATGGTGCGCAGGATAAAGAGCGCGTCAGTCACACTTGGGACGACCTCAATTTCCGTGGTCCACACCGATGGATCGAAGGCAAGGGAGACATTGTTGATTGCAGAACCAACACCTTGAGGGCCCTCAGAGCTCTTCTTGACGCCAGTGTGCGTTGCCGTTGCGTGCGTAGTGGTCCAACGCTTGCAGCTTGCGCACCAGTTGAAAGCCTTTCCGTTGGCTTGCTTGACTTGAGGTGCTCCAGATGGAGGAGGAGTAGACTTCAGGACTTGACATCCTTTGGTCTTTCATTGCCATTCCCATTCCTGCCCTTGCCCTTGTTGTTCTCTGGGCATTCGCGCGACCAGTGTCCAGGCTTGTTGCACTTGTGACAGACTCCTTTCTTGGCAAGTCCAGCACCATTGTTGGAGGCCTTGGACTGGATGAGGTTGAGTACCTCAGCTCTGGTGATTGAGTCGCCATGTTTCCGAATGCAGCTGGTGGAGCCTTGGAGTCGCGAGTGTGACGTGCAGGTGGCCACTCCTTCCTGTCAAAGAGCGTCCTGTAGGCATCCTCTGCGTGAGCGCAGATGTCCTTGTAGGTCAGCTTGTTGACTTGCATGTGAAGGTTGGCAGCTTCCTTGTCCTTGAATCCAATGTCCAAAAGAGCTTGCTCCAAGTTCTGCTTGACAGATCTCAGGGGGAAGCGGAAGTCCTCATTGCCAGAACCACCAGCCAAAAGAAAGATCTTGAGCATGGCCAGAGTGAGGTTGTGGTCATACTGGCCAGCAGTTGTCAACTCATTTGCATCCTTGCGAAAGTGAGCTGCCAATTGTTCAAGGTTCTCTCCAGAGTACTGACTTGGGAGCCTGGCCTTGATGATGGCCTTGAGATCTTCAAACCTCTCAATGGAGGTGGACTGGATGGACTTGAGGAACTGGAGCCAAACAACTGGGAAGGAGTCAGAATCATCCAACTTCTCAGTCACCTTATTGCTTAGCTCAGTAGAGAGTGAAGCAAGCAAATAGGTCCTGGCTGCCATATCGTTGGTCCGGTCATACTTGTCGTAGCGTTGAACTTGAGCTTCCGCCAACAACTTTGCCGACTGGACCGTGTACCTGGCGTGAGCCTTGATAACGTTAGTCATCTTGGCGTCGTCAGTTGGGTCCCTGAGGTAAGCAATGGAGTCCATCCCAGTGTCCTTGAGATGATCCCAGACAACATTCTGGAAGCTGATCAAATCATCACTTGGCTTGAAGGAGATCTTGTGCCCAGTTCTCCTGAAGTTGTAGCCTTCTGGGCTGCAGAAACATAGACAGGGCGGAGCTGGTTGGGAGAGGTGTGCTCTAGGAGAGCAATGGAGCCATCCAAACCTGTCCAGGTGTGGTTGGGCTTTCCACCTGTCCAAGCAGACCATTCATCCTTGGTCACCAAAGTGATTCCCCAATGAGGGGAACAAGAGGCTTGGAGCTTGAAGGAGCTGGGAGCTCCACTGGGGCAGTCATTGAGTTGGGAACTCCAAGACAGACTCTTCATCAGTAGCAAGAGTCCTGGCTTGAGCGATTGCCTCGGTGAGGCGAACGTCGACAGGATCGGAGATCTCGAATCCTTCTGGATTGCCGCGGCCTTCGACAGCAGTCCCGAGGATTCCAACAACAGGTTCGTCTGGAAGATTCGTCGGGGACGTAGAGCCTTCAGATGGTGGAACCGACATGATGATTGGAGTCTTGGCTTGGAAAGCAGATCTTCAACCACTCAACAGATTGCTGACTGCGTACTCGAGTTGGCAGAGAGCAATGAATCAGCCTAGTCTTGGGAAGACGTGGGGCTGTCGCAGGATCGCCGGAGGAGACCTGCCTTGACGCGGAGCGTGACTTTGAAAGGAACTTGAAACGAGCTTGCCGGAGAGGAAAGTGCGTTAGAGGGTAAGTCTTATTATTGGGCGAAAATAACCAGTCGAAGTACACGGCGTGATCAAGGCTGCGTACTAGTTCGTAGAAATCCGGGTTCGGTCAAACGTAGAGTTTTAATTCTAGAGTTGTTTAACTTATGAGCTTATTTCTAGGTTTCACTTTGAAGGAACCAATTCAATCCAGGACCGATTGAATCTTGCCGATCTACTTTCGCGAAGTTAGAGGGTTGTGGGAGTGAACATTCAAAGCCTTCATCCCACTGATAAAGGCATTGAAATGTCAGCACCAACTCCGCCTTCACGAGCGAATTGAAAGTGACGATCGCAACAACTGTTGCAACATGGCCAGACTTAGCCAACATGATGAAGGACACATGTTGGAAATTAGATAGCACATGAAGTGAATTTGCAGTTGAATTGCCCAGGGTAAAGATGGACAAATTGTTGTTGTAGGAAAGGAGGTTATGAGGGCGGAAAGCAGTCCGGGACAACTGTAGTTTTCGTACTGGCATTTTGCCGTATACAGTTGGCGTGAGAATCTTCGTATCCAAAGCCGGATGGGACTCAGCTGGCGGGGACGAAATTTCAACGTCAATAACGGCACAATAACAGCTGTCAGCTGCTGTACCTTGACTGGGACTATTTGAAGATCGAATTTCGATCACCAAATAGTTGCCATTGTACTGTACTGGTGATACTCGTACTGTGACAACTATTTGAAGATCGAATTTCGATCACCAAATAGTCGCCATTGTACTGTACTGGTGATACTCGTATTGTGACGACTATTTGAAGATCGAATTTTGATCACCAAAGTCGCCATTGTACTGTACTGGTGTTACTCGTACTGACGACTATTTGAAGATCGACTCGATCACCAAATAGTTGCCATTGTACTGTACTAGTGTTACTTATACTGTGACGACTATTTGAAGATCGAATTTTGATCACCAAATAATCGCCATTGTACTGTACTGGTGATACCGATTGTGACGACTATTTGAAGATCGATTTGATCACCAAATAGTCACCATTGTACTGTACTGGTGATACTGTACTGTGACGACTATTTGAAGATCAAATTTCGATCACCAAATAGTCGCCATTGTACTGTACTGTGATACTCGACTGTGACGACTATTTGAAGATCAAATTTCGATCACCAAATAGTCGCCATTGTACTGTACTAGTGTTACTGTATTGTGACGACTATTTGAAGATCGAATTTCGATCACCAAATAGTCGCCATTGTACTGTAATTGTGATATCAGACTGTGACGAATATTTGAAGATCAAATTTCGATCACCAAATAGTCGCCATTGTACTGTACTGGTGTTATCAGACTGTGACGACTATTTGAAGATCAATTTCGATCACCAAATAGTCGCCATTGTACTGTACTAGTGTTACAGACGACGACTATTTGAAGATCAATTTCGATCACCAAATAGTCGCCATTGTACTGTACTGGTGTTACTTGTACTGTGATGACTATTTGAAGATCAAATTTTGATCACCAAATAGTCGCCATTGTACTGTACTAGTGTTATCTGTACTGTGACGACTATTTGAAGATCGAATTTTGATCACCAAATAGTCCCCATCCTACTCATGATGTCGAACAAGAACGAAAGTCTAAGTCAACATTGTTATTAATTCTAAATGTACTACTTTTAAAAACTCCATGATGAGACATATGTTTTGCACACCTTGCCAACAGGACACCCCGAAACTAGGGACCCTTTGGGTGGTGGTTTCAGAAGCCATGTTGGCTTTCTCGGTGAAGATAATCTTGTCGAGTGCCTCCTCAACAAGAAGACCTCTCTCTTGTGGGCTTTTTGAGGCATCAACAAGACTAACTAGTTCCTTTGCTCTTGGCATAATGCTGTCATACGCATTGTAACGTTCCAATTCGGGTATGTCTTCATGGTGAAGAGCACGCGATCCAAAATCAATGCAGTCAGTTTCTAAACTTGTAGATTCCATGAGGATGTTGTCATTGTCGTCATTATGAGTATTCGTGTGCTGTACATCAACAAAATTATCAGAAACATCAGTTTCATGTCCAGAACAGAGGTCGTTGAGGGTGCCTCAGGCAAGTGGATCTCTTGCGACATTGATTAGCTAGGTCCGAATAATGTGCTTGGAACCTTTGTACATAGAAGTAGTGTACTGAAAGAGGTCATACTTGGTTTCCAATGATGCATTGAAATCATCGGTTGCATGACAAAAATGACCTTTGAAAGGCAAAGAAGCAGTCCATGACATAGCCTTGAGAGCAGATAGAGTCTGATCCACTGGATGTGGATCCTGCATCAATGGTCCTTCTTGCTTGTTGTGGATGATCCTAAAGAGAACAAAACAGGAGGTTGGTTACAGAATAATCGGTAGGTGGGTGCTGTAGTAACGCAAAATGGCAACAGACAGAGAGCAAACAAGAGCAAAAACAGAACAACAGCAACAAGAGAAACAAAAGCAGCAAGGAGAGCAAGAACAACAAGAGAAACAAGAATGACAGGGAGACAAAGTGCCGTACCATTGTGGTTGTGAAATATCAAAATTATGAGTTTTGTGTGAGTAAACTTGAATCCACTACTGGTACCCTGTTATATACACATCTAGACACGATCATTTTTATTTCTATTCAAACAAATGTGGCGCTGATTTATGTTCCTTCTTATCTAGAACGTAGTTTTGCACAAGAGGTGGTTTGAAAAGTGGGCGCTGAGAAAATCAAAGATAAAGATTCCGTACAAGTTAAATTCCACAACAAAAGTGCTGAAAAGTGCTGACGTCAAATTGGTGAAACCTAATCGGACCCCGTGACGGCGGAATTGTGGAGTACTCGGAGTATCTCACTATCTCGCATCTTGCATCAGCTGCAATGCAGCAACACACAACATGACATCTATCAGATTGTACTACACAGTTACCTTTCTGCAAGTTCCGAGTACTACTCCAGAATCCAACGTGGTGCGGTGCAAGTGTGTTAGAGTGATAGAGCATCATTAATCATGATGACATATTGCCATATACTACTACTAGTACCATGAAAGCCCCGAGAATTCCTATCTACTTTGGCACAGAGTTTACAACTCCAATACACAGTACATTTCTTGTTTGCCCGATCTCCAGCAGGACTCACAGAACAAGCCTATCAGCATGTTCCCTTCTTTATTGTATTGTTCACCTGTCAATAGCGTTGATGACAATCTTCATTTCAATACCAGTACAGTAGGTCTTCTATTTGTAACCGCTTACCAGTACTAGTACGTGAACCAAATTTCGTAATGTCACCACTTTGCTACTGGCTACTGTCAGCTACAGTAGAGAACCCATACATGTATGCATATTTGTTTGCGGGTACTTGTACCAGGAACCTGGGACATGTAGTGTGTCGACAAATCGGAGCATTTGCTAGCTATGTAGTAGATTGACATGAAATGACGTCCGCCAATCCTTTTATGCGCAGAACACAGAATAACCAATCAGGATTCAGGATCGGACAAGAGCACTCGTACTACAGTGGATTACCGGATTACCAGGTACGCCGATACGCATACGATGTGTGATGATGCAATACTGTACTTCTACGGCTGCCTTTGATTAGGACGAGTCTATGATACTCTATCATATACTGTACTAGATTCTAGATTTGCATCCGTACTGTGACGTCGTAATTGACGTCATTTCGTTTCATTCTAATGGCATCCCTCACATTCTTTTCGATGATGAGCTCATCACAGAGATATTTGGTGTTCAGCCTTCTGAGGCGTCAGGAGAAATAAAGATTATGAAGGTTGCAGCCCCAATTCTCGTTGTTCTCGCGGCAGTCCTTGACATTGCTGGTGCCTTCTCGGCTGTTTCCCCATCGATTCGTCCAGCATATCAAGGGCAATTGCTGAAATCAGGCGGCGACGAAGCTGCTTTCATTCGGTCATTCTGCAACGCTGAAGAATGCCCTCCTTCTCTGGTCGATCTAAAGATTCCATCTGACTTTCCAATTGGTACATACTTTCGCAATGGAGCCGGCCGATACGTGGCAAACGATGGTACCAAGGTCATGCACATGTTTGATGGAGACGGATTGATGAATGCCCTGACAGTCAATGGAGATGGCAACGTGGTCTTTCGCAACAAATTTGTTCAAACTCGTGAATTCAAGGCTGATATGGAGAATGGGGGCTTTTCGGCTCGGGGTGTTTTTGGTACTCCGAAAAGTGGCGGCATTCTCAATAATGCTTTTGATATGAAGACCAAGAATGTTGCCAACACGAACGTTGTTTTATGTGGGGATACTCTTCTCGCCCTGTGGGAAGGTGGTTCTCCACATGAACTCAACCCCAAGACGCTGGAAACCGTACGGATGAGAACCGATGTGGACAGCTTTTCAGCGCATCCACGATATGACCCTGCCAAACGCGTGTGGGTGAACCACGGAGTCGACGACCCTGATCCAATATCCAAAACCAGTCGCATTCGACTGTACGAGATGGATCATGCCGATGGCAATATTCTGTCGAAACCCGTCTCCATCACTGTCCCAGGTGTCGCACTCATGCACGATACGGCACTGACGGAAAATTATGTCGTCATGTGCTGGAATCATTGCAATCTGGATTCCATGGGTGGACTCAGAGCACTGTTCGGAATCGGGTCCTTTGCAGAAGCCTTGGCTCTCGATGAAGATGGAAAGCATGTTATTTTGTGCATCCCTCGGACACTGTTTGAAAGTGGCGCTGAAAATGTGGATGTGTTTCAAGATGAACGTATTAAACGAATCGAAGCACCATTTGGATTTTCTTTTCATTTCGGAAATGCCTATGAGAACGATCAGGGACACCTCATTTTTGATCGCGTCGAGACCGACGATCGTTCCTTTGACTTTGGGGCGTCAATGATTAGGGCGGGAAAAGGGAAACCCATCTGGGAGGTCGTTCCTTGGGACGCTATGGAATCCTACAAGTTGGTGCGTTACGAGCTGGATCTCGAGAACGAACGGATTCTGCACCGAAGAGAATTACGTTCGACTGGGAGTATGGAGTTCCCAACTATTCCTCAAAACCTGTCCACAAGACCTCATAAATTCCTCTACACAGTCGCATCTCACAATCCAACAAGTACGCAATACGGATACCCTGGAGCATTTTGCAAACTAGACTCACGTTCTGGAGACATTCTGTCAACTTTTATATCAGAGCCCTATGAAAGTGTTGGCGAGCCGTGTGTTGTTCCAAAAATTGGAGGATTGGACGAAGATGACGCCTATCTGCTCGCATTCGTCAACAACGGTCGTGATTTAACAACGGATGTTGTCATTTTGGATGCCAAAACGTTGAACGAGGTTTCTCGTGCCACATTGCCAACGTTTGTTCCCAACGGAGGTCTCCACGGACGGTATGTCGAAGGCGCGACCTACGATTTCAATTTACGACTCTAATTAACTTAAAATTTAGAACGAACATCGCAGATACATTTGCCCAGTAACGAAGGCCTCTAATGGCTCAGAGGAAGTAGAATCGACTTGTCGTGGAATCGTCAGCTTCACCTGACGGGCAGTACCAAAATCCACTTTTCTTCTGACTTTCAATAGCATGTTCAGTCGCCACTTCAGCTAAAGAGGCTTTCTTTTTGGGCGGCTCTCTTGAACTAGTAGTCTCAAACGATCTGGGTCGTTTTATTCGGTGCAAATTCAGCATCGTGGATGCTGGCAGTCGTGGCTTAAGTACTGAATCAGGACTCACCAATGCGATCTCTGGAGAGGATCCTTTGGCAGTCTCCCGAGTCTTGCTGTGATTATTGTTGCCGTGTTTGTTGACAGTGCGTTGTTCGACGTTGATCACGGCGTCTGCCCCTCTTGTGGTTGGTTTGCTCTTATCGGGGCCCAACCCTTTTCCTTGAATAAATGCATTTTTCTGGACCGCAAGTGCCTGCTGCAAGATCTCCTGAGGGGATTGGCTGCTGGCCATTGCCTTGCCTATAAACAAATCCACATTCGGAGGCGCACTGGCGTTCGATTTGTGCTGTGACGCCTTATTCTGCTCAAGCGCCTGTTGACGAAGGGCTAGCGTTCGATACATTGCTCGCTTGAGTTCACGGGTGTCCAACATGTTTGGTAGTTGTCGTGTCAATCCAGGTAGCTTAAAATTGCCGGGAAGAACGGTTCGGGGCGGTGGGATCGGAAGAGTGACTGAACGGTGGTGGAAGTTGGGTTCGCGTTCGCTTTGTTGGCGCGTTGGTGGACGAGGTTGAACGTCCAAGTGCGGTGTAATTGACGATCTATTCAGGGCTGCTAATCCTGGAGAGTGTTCATGCGGAGGAGGCAACGCCGACGCTTTAACTTGACGTCCTTGTCGTGCAGATGCTGATCGATTCGTTTCACTCCTTCTCGACATCTTGGCGTCAGCTGGTGGCGGTTCAATAAGTGGATTCGCAGGTACAGCCATTGGGGATGCCTGAAGCGATGAATTCAACCCAGAAGGTGTTTTTGTTCGCATGGTAGCGTGCTGTGAACTTAAAACGTCACGTTCATTATGTGGGTGTTTCATAGGCACAGCGACCTTCGATGTTGGTTCGCTTGACTTCGTCGTATCTCGCGAAAGGGCGAGGTATGACAACTTTGCTGATTCCACTATTGAAGTCAAATCATTCGATTCATCAACAAGACGCTGTGTTTCATTTCGGGTTTCTGGCGCCTTCCCAAGTTGAAGCATCGTGTGCGCAGACTCGCTCAAAACTGAGACGTGTGAGTCGATTTCGTTTCCACTTTCGACTCGATGCAGCCCCTCATCACATTCTTCATCGTCCCGTTGTGGTGTAAATCCTTGCTTTTCCAAGACTGCGGAACGAAAGGCTTTTCCGACCTTGCTCCTCGCAGATGCAAAGTCAACTTCAAACCATTCGCCCTTTTCCTCGTCAAGTTTTAAGAACTTTCCTCCCATCGAGGAGATCTCATCCACCACGTGACGGAAGAAGGAGGTCTTCTCAATTTTTGTTTTCGCCTTTTCATAAGCGGGTAATTTCTTAGCAATCAGTTCTCTGAATAGAATGTTTCCTGCATGTTCGTAGGAGGATCGAGATTGACTGCAAAGTACATCGTGGTCGCTTGGCACTATGGAATGCTGCCTACCACCAGAAGACGATTGAAAACGCTGCTTTTTTCTTTCACTTCCAATCTGATCTTTTCCTTGCCCTGCTCTGGCATCCTTTGCCGGTTCCATGCTTATATGAGAGCAGTCGTTTTAGGCGGAAGATTGTGGCCTGGTAGAGAGTTGTCGACAGAACCCTTGAGATTCGATGTTTTGAAGCAATGATAATCAGCAAGGTCATTAGTCCCTTGCTTCGCAAGGAATTGTCTACCCCCTAGTAGTTAGAATGCCTATGTAAAATGTGATGCCTCTATCTCGGTTACGGAGGATAAAAGAAAAACGAGTAAACTTGTCCCTCTAGACGAACACTTCGTTATGACTCCATGGTAATGACTGCATTGCACAAATGGTCACTTTTGTTGATATACACACTTTTAGAAGACACGTTGCGACATGCGAACGTGTCAGATCGGATAACTAGAATGCCGGAGATGCCGACTGGAGATTAGTACTCTTCGGCATTTATACGTGTATGCATCCAGTGAGTTCAGTCGTGCGCTTCCTATCTAAAAACAGAACCTCGGTTCTTTTCTGCTCGCTCCTTGATGATGGTCTTTCCCATGCATACACAGAAAACCGCAGAATCAAGTGATTCGTTTTTGATGACTCTCCACTTTCAACGTCAAGAAGGTTCCGGAATGTTCCAACACCCAGGAATAAAATCGTGTATGCACATAGAATCTACAGACTGTTAAGAGGAAAAGTTCAGGAGCCCTCGAAGGATCCAGGACATCGAGCAACCCCAGAGGTCACTTGCTATACATATGTGTTTATGGAACGGGAATGCCACTGACCTTTCGGAGTTTGTACTCTACCGGTACATACAAGTACCAGACATACGACATACATGCTATAGATAGGTGTTTATGGAACGGGAATGCCGCTGACCTTTCGGAGTTTGTACTCTATCGGTACATACAAGTACTTGTACCAGACATACGACATTCAAGTATGCGTGGCGGGTGGCGGGTAGTGGCGGTAAGAGCAGTCAATCGTACTCCTGTACGTACCTGGTACCATTGTACGTGAGCTTGTCTTACATATATACCTACATCCATGCATATGAGCTAGTACAAGCACTACATACTACATATTACAAACTACGTAGAATACCACCTGCATCCTGCATCACACATCAATTCAGAATTCAGAACCCTCCTGAGCGACTTGTGGCGAGTTGTGAGTTGTGTGTTGTGTGCCATCAGTGAGCACGCACTACCAAATGGACGATGACGGTTTCAATGTCTCGCATCGTTTGGCTAATCCTGTGCTACATTCATTTATCCTTTGCCTTCCATATAGCACCACACACATCTTCGCTGATGCGATGCAAACTGTGCTTGAGTCCTGACAACAAGGAGGAACAGTTCATTCTGCAAAACGAACGAGATGGCCTCGATGCTGATCTTGTGCCAGCTCCCATCAATATTCGGAAAGAATCGATTCTATTTGGTGAGAACCCGGCCACCATGGACAACAATAACGTCTTGCGAGTCTGGAAGATTCTGAAGCAGTATCTTCCATTCGTCGTGACGGGTGCTCGAACATCCACGACGGCAGACGATAATCCTGTGGGTGCCATTTACAATATCGTTTTCGTGCGAGTACCAGTCCTAATGGCAGGCTTGGTCTATGGGAAAAATCTGGCCGAGGGTCATCCATTGATTGTTGACTTTGGACAAGGTTCATTTGTTTTGAGTCCCCTGGTCGTTATGGCTGTGTTTTTTGTGATTTTGAGGTGAATCAAACAATTTGAAAAGTGTGGAGGGGGAGGGGGGACTTGTGTGCCTTCCATTCTTCGTGCCAAATTCTTTCCATCGTCTGCGGAAGCTTATGCGATGAAAGTAGCGTTGCATCAGGCTTGAGCAAACGATACGGAAACAAGTATAACAAGAGAACGCTCCTTCATGGAGTAGAATGAGAAACTGGACCAACGTTAGTGCACGGTCGTTCGTCGCGATCCAAAAAGTCCTGAACCAGTAGTTTGAGCACATCTCCGGAGCCCCAATGATTTTGCGGGTCATCAAGTTCCATCGCATGGCGGTGTGATGGAGCGTAGATTCGAGTGGTGTGCAGCATTTCTCGTGAGATGGGTGTGTAATTTATTTGGATTCCAGGTCAAAAGTGCGATGGCGAAAAGCGAAATCGCGTTCTCATGATGGGTTGATACATTCGTCTACGAATGCTTTGCAAACGTTATGATGGATGCCGTCCGACATTACCCCTAACACTCATCATTACTTCCGAATGAGCGCTTCACGACGGAAGGGTGACAGCACTGTGGGCCGGGGAGGGCTACCGTGATAGGTGCAATAGGACATTTGCTGTAGGATACGAGCGCGGTTCAATTAGATACTCAGTAGAGGATGCCCGTGCTTGATTTTTCCCTTCTAACTCGAACGCAACGACGAATTCGGATTTCGGGTGTTCGTGCGCATATGAGTCAACATCTACTGACGACTCTACACCCTGAACGATGCACGGACTGGATGTTTGTCGTATTAAACTGTTTATTTTGACACACTTCTATGAATCAGAAACGTGCCCTCAGTTGAATAAATCCCGAGCCATTCGAACTCGATGGCATTAAGGGATCTGCTGTTCATCAATTATGCGTTGTGCACAATGTTAAGGAAGGGCACAGATTGTTGTTGACCACGGCTTTCCTTTTGAGCTGGAGACAGTTTTTGCTCATTAACTTCTAAATTCTTGCTCAAATCGCTCGTGTGATAGCCACAATGTTTTTTTTTCGCAGGCTACACGTTCTCGTGGTCATACAAGACGATCTCCCGTATTGTCCATGGTATTACTCATTATATGATTACTGAAGGGGCTGGTTATGATTTTCTGTCACATTCCTTGCATGCACTGCTAGCAATAGTGCCTCATTTGGTGGCTGCTATGAAATTGATTGCCGCTCCAGAGCAAGAATGCCTATTGCCAATCTTCAGGATGGAGAAGTGACTGAGAGTTTGAATAAAATAAAAATTGAACTAATTATAGGGTTTGAAGTTGTCACACCCATTCAAACATGACACCATGCAAAGCAGACAGACAACAATATTTCCTCATAAATGAAACAGCCACTCATATTCTGATCATTTCATGATGATTGATATTCATGCTTTCAGCAATGGGCAAAGCAAGTTGTCAGCAGGAGTATGGTGCATAATCACCAACAGCATCATCTGAGCATGAGCAACTTCTCGGTGTATAGACGTGTTCAAACAAGGCTAGAAAGCTATACTACATCTAAGGGTGCCAAAACTAAGTACCATAGTTGATACAAGAATTTTTTCTCATATGTATTGGAAAAATTTCAGGATTCCCAAATGTAGTTCAGGATTCCTGAAGTGTTGTTCAGGTTTATTTGTTTAGTTCAGGATTTGGAAGTTTGCAGTTTCCTCATTTTTATGAAGAAAATTTTTCACTCCTGAACTACTGCAGTATTATTCCTGAGCTTTTTTCTTCATTATTTCGACATCAATAAAAATGCTGGTACTGTATGCGCTGTTTACGATGTACTGGAGCATGGTGTATTGTAGATTGTGTATTGTGTACGGAGTGTTGCTTCTGTGCGCCATACAGTATACGAGTACAGTAATACAGCTTTTTACAGTTTCTGACATACGGTATTTGGTGCAATATTCGGTGTTCTATTGTTTACACGCATTTCATGGTCTACTGTAGACGGTCTACGTTCTACCACGAAGTATGGTAGTATGGTTTATCGCGTCTATCGCACACTGGGTTATATGGTAGTAGTACTACGTATGATATACAAGTACTTGTAGTCCGAACTCCGGAATATGAAGGATGGTGGTGTATTGTTTGTATTGTGTATGGTTCGTATGCTTGTTGTGCATGGCACCAGGCGTTGCGGTGTATCGTATGGTGTGCTGCATGGTTTTGTGTATCAGCATTAAGTGGCGTAGTGGCGTACTACAAGCCCTGGTATGGTTCATACATAGTACCGTACGTTGTTGTGCGTTGTGTGTTGTTTGTGGTACGGAGTCCATCCTACTGGAGCAATACTGTCAGTTTTTATGGTGTACTCCGAGTACTTGTACGTCGTATGGTGAACTACAGTTCTTGTGTAGTGTACTGTCTATGGTGCAGTATGCGTATGGTATGGTGGCATACGGTATGATATGGCGCGGTTTATGGTGTCGTGTACGGAGTACTACTACCAGTTACTCCGAGTACTGTTTATTAACGGAATGGTACTGGTACGGTGCTTCATGTAAATGGTAAGGTGGTGTACATGTATTGCGTACTGTAGCTACTCGTATGACAAATGATGCCAAGTGTCTGCGCGTTTTATGATACACCGTTCTTGCGCATGCGAGAGCGATCCGTAGAACGTAGAACGGCATTCCGTACTACGAGTACTTCTGGTTTGTTGTTTGTTCGTAGAGAGAACATGATACTACGCAGTAGATCTTACGTAAAAAAGGTATTGTAGGTGGAACATGTCATATATACTGATTTTTTCTTTCATCACCAATACCAGTGCATGCTGTACATTTCTACTGGCTTCGAAAATGCAAACTTATGCAGCCATGGTATTGCGCTTCGTAGAACCCTACCTGTGAATTTTTGTGCGAAGTATCACATCAATTCGTTCGTTGTTTTCTGAACTCCACCACTTGCTGTCACCCCACATTGAATACTCCATTCTTCGGCACCTTCGCCCCTTCTTCCTCTTCCCACCAAGCACACTTTGCTCTCCTTGTTGGTGAGTTGTTCCTGGTGATTGTTTGAGTGTTGATTGATTTGTTCAATCAATCAACACTCATGATGAGTTTTTGAGGTGCTCCTGTTGTGTGGGTACTGCCTCCTACGTACAGTACTCATTTCGGTATCACCGATCACCGACCGCAGTACTGTAGTACTGTAGTACTTGGAGTATCTTTGAGGCTACGGTGAACCAGTACTACTACTCCAGTACTCCAGTACACTCCTCCACTGTGATACTGCTGCATTGTACAGTACTGTGTTACCTACAGTACTCATGACAATGGACTGCAGTATTCGGAGTAGCCTGAGGCTACGGTAGACCAGTAGTACTTCTACTGATCTCCCCTCTACTCCGCTATGACACTGCTGCATTGTACAGTACTGTGGTGATGGCATTGTACATCAGCAGTACTAGTACAGCTGCTGATGTTCCTGTCCAGTTGAAGACAAAGATACGTCATTGTACTTGTCCTGTGGCACCTTCATCCCGATGTACTTCTACAATACGCTGGCAGCAGTATGCTGCTGCTTCATCGTATTGGTTACAGGCAGGCTGGTACTATTGTTCTTTCTTGTTGTTGTTTTGCATTCAATCTCACATTGTCCCGCCTTTGTTCTGCTTTTTCTTTTAGGAGGCTGCTTGTGACAATGAATGTTGAGTGCCTCATTTTGTTGTGCTTTGATGGAATATGTGCTTCTTCTGTTTGTGTGCTTCGATTGAGCATGTAAGGCAATCAGACCTTCAGAATCTTTATTCGGTCACCTGCGAGAGATTCTCATTGATATTGATATGAGTGAATCAAACCAGGTTGATCTACCGGTACAGGTTCTGTTTGTCAGTTGTCTGTTTGCATGCTCAAGAGTTGTATACACACAAGCCAGTTGCAAGATCATTCTTATTTAAACCAGCAAAATGTTGCACAATCCATCACTGTCCCAAGTCTCTCGCAAACCAGCAGTTGCTATGAATGAGGTGTAAATTCATCCCCCGCCCTGTCCAGGAAAAACAGCCAACAAACAAATCATACACATTTATTCCAGTACGGAGCAAAGCATCAAAAAGTTGGAGGAACTGGATGATTGCAAAGCTCCTCAAGCTACTGATGCCACTTCCACTCCCAATCCATGCCAGCAAAAAACCAAATCTATTTTACGTGCCTATGACAAAGGGGCATTTGACTCACACAGATGGGCTCCACATTGGGAGGTGTAGTAGCCATCGCAAAGTACTGTTGGATGGAACTTGTGGCCAAAGCCAAATTCACCATTGTCGAAATAATCTCAAATGGATCGCATACTACTCCGCGCTGCTTAATCCTCCGGTAGCTTTCACGGAAAATGGAAGCATTGGCTGAGAACCAATTTGTTGTGACAGCTTATGTGTGCTGATCATGATTGCCAATATCTTGATGGAGTAACTTCTGCGTGAGTTTTGTACATGTTGATGAGTTGTCTTTGCACTTCACGCTTGGAAGCAAGCGTCTGCTGTGCATGAGTCCGCGTTGTGCCCATGGACTTCTTGGTTTTGCTCTTTTCAGAGTGTAGTATACAATCTCTGTCAGAAGAAGTGAATGATGCTCGCTTGCCACATTAAGCTTTGTCAAGTAAGGTCATCATGGGCACTGTGTGATAAAAGTGTTGTCGCTGATGCCAACACCACTCCTCCTACTAAATCCTCCCATGAATGACTGGTCCCACCCGATTTGATTCTGATCAGAATGAGAGTCCTCATGGTTGGATGGTGTGCATCTGGCTCCAACACAACATTGTCCATATCAATTGCAAGGTTTTCTGCAGTCATAATGCTTGGATTTTGCAGCAAACTAAGCAACTGTGAAGCGAAATCAAAACATATCACATCAGATGGAGAGCCATGATCTACATCCACTCTTTGTACAAAGGGAAGCAGTTTCTTCCCATTACAAACTGAGTTGATTAGGGCATCAACGTTTTTGGCACGTGAGAGTCCACCCACTGGGTTGTAAGAATAATTATCAGCAGATGCAGAGCGTGCCCAGTGTCCACTCCAGAACTTCACCAAAAGTGTAGTCAGGTACATTGACATGGTCCAGGATCTTGAGGAGAGAAACAGTCCATTTCTGATCGGTAGTACACATGAATGATGGGGCTTCCACATCTTCATCAAGTGCAGAATTGGTACAGGTAAGAATGTTTGGGTCATTACTTAACACGGACAAATCATCACTTTTGTTGCAGTCCTCAATATCCTCACAAGAAGTGCTTTCAACAGAAGGTTGTACTGCAGAAGGTTGTCTGTGCCAACAAAATCCATGCAGGGATCATTCACCAAATGTCACCTTAAAAGGGCAGCAGGCCTTTTGTTACTTGTGCATGTGACATTCCCATCCTCATGAAGACGGCGACGGTGTGAAACAGAAGCACCATGTGTTGCTGCAAGGTGTGATTTCTTCACAATGAAATTATAGCACGCGATGTTTCTATCAATATGCTGTGTATATGCTGCTTGATTGGAAAATGGTTTCTTGTTGAACTTCAGGCAGAAGGGGTTTTGACAGAAGAGCAGGGGTGCCTTTGAGGACAACATTTTGAAGAGGACAAGTGAAGTGAACATGAGATGTCAAAAGATGACAGGGCACAGATTCACTGCACACCAGTGCATGACATCGGGGCCCGTTAGCCGCAGCCGGCCGGAAACCGCGGGCCGGCCGTGATTTTGGGCGGCTGCGTATTTCTGTCCCGGCCGGTTCCGGCCGGCTCCGGTCGATTCCTATCACTTTTGGCCAATCGCGGGTAAAGGGCGGATCACCTGTCATTTTTCACGGGTACGGTGGTTGCTGACAACGTACTGTCAGTACAGTACTGTGTACTATGTTTGTACTATGTACTGTACTTCCTTACGACTGCGGCCGGGTCCGGGTACGGGCAGGGACAGTCCGGCTGCGGCCCTGTGCGGGCAGGGACTGTCGGACTGCAGACGGGTACGGCCAGGCTCACATATTGGCATACGGCCGGATGCGGCCAAAAGCCTCTGCAAAAAATCGGCCGGCTGCGGCTTCGGGTACCGTTTTTATCTCAGATGTCATGCACTGCTGCACACCAGCACAGAATTTTGGGAAAGCATGCATTCAAATTGTACATGTACTTTTGGTACATTTTTGGTGTATGTAAAAATGAAGGGGTGTGGTATGAATTCAAAATTCAAAACCTCTGCATGAATGTGTAGAACCTACCTACGAACTTGGTACTTGGTACAAAATTCAAATGGTCGCAAAATACTATCCCACAAAAGGATTTCCAGTGTTCAAAATTTGGTGCACCATCAAAAGTTTTTCCAACAACAAGCAAGCACAAATACGACCATGGCATCAATGCCACAGGAAACAGCAGCAGGCATCACTGCCTTAAAGCCCAGCTCTAGGAAACAAAGGAGAGAGTTCATAAAAGGCGTGCAACAGTGACCACAGATCCCAATGATCTGATTCAAAGTGACAACAAGGAGGAGGAGGAGTTGGTGCCACGGAAAATGGATGCAAAACAAGGATGGAAGCATGCATACGGAAATCCACCATCCCTACCTTCAACTATTAAAGTCGGGGAATCAAGTGACAGCCAACTAACATCATCGGTTCCAGGGCTAAGCAGCTTAATGGACATGAGCATGACGGAAATCTCAGAAGAGAATCAAATCAGTATGATCAAGACTTGCATGAAAAAACACGTGTTCTCTATTTGGAAGTTCTATCAAAAAGACTATCATTCTCATTTCAGTGAAGATGAGAAAACACTTTGTGGCTTTATCATGAAGTACACAAACATTCGAGGAACCGAAAACTGGTGGCTTGGGATGCGGAGAATAGTTGTAAAAACACACACTGATCTTCGGAACAATGCAATAAAAAACATGCAAATGAAATTCAAAGGTGAGGATTTGAAGTGGGTGTACTTTGCCAAGTCCCGAGCATACTCACACCCACTTGCTGTCAACATCAAACACCTTGCATTCAGGGGATTCACTTCCCATTTAGGAACATATGGACACAGCCTGTACAGTGGATGCAAGGATGAAACCAGTTACCTCCTCAAGATGAGGGATAACATCTGCTACAATGCCCAAATCATAGACACTTACTCGGCAGCAGCAAGTGGAATAACATTATCAACAACATGGAGAACCACTGTGCAACAACTGACAGGAAAGTATGGAGCAAGAAAATCCTGTCCATAAGTAATGAAGCATTCATTTTGCTGTGCCTGATCAACTATGGGAAGAGGTGGTTTGCCAAATTAGTAAAGACAGAGAAAATGGTAAGTTTATCCGAGTGGTTTGTCACAGAACAAACAACAAGGAACTAACTGACTTGCTTTGTTATCACTTGTTGGAAACAGCAAATCGATACATGGACAGATGAGGACAACAAAAACCTACCCGTAAGTTACACTATGATAAGTGAAATGAAAAAACCACATCCTAAATTCTGACCAATCTTTTCTCATGTTCCGCAGCCACCACTTTACACATTCTCCAGGAACAAGGGTGCTCATGATAATGGGGGAGGCTGTGATTGGTCACAGGCTGGAATGAGGAAATACGATGAATTATACATGGCCATCAAGAATGATAGAAAGAAATCAGCCCAAACATTCAACCAGGAACTACTAAAAATGTTTCTGTCGAGAAGGAAAAAGGAGTCTGGCCAGGGGGTCAGGAAACAATTTGATGACAAGGGTAAGAAATGCCCACACAAGTGCATGGATGTATTTGACGACAACTCTGATGAGGAGGATGATAACTACTCCAGGCATCTTGCTTCTGAACTTGTCTACAGTGAAGTGAAAGTGGAGGCAGTTTAGAATTGATCAGACACTTAGTATGAATAGAAGAATGCTTCATCAAAGCCACGAATAGGCACATTAACACTAATATCCAACAAAAGTTAAAATGCGTGACATGTATGTCAATTATATGAACAATGTCAGCTCAGAACTACTGTGGTGATTACTTCATACACACTACACAGCAAACTTCTTCTTTTCGGATGTCAAATTCAGGAATTGAAATTCATGATCACAAATGAAGAAGTGGTATAGTTCAGATATTTCGAGTCCCAAAGCTCAGGAATTCCACTTGGAAGCTAGTTAAAATGAGTCATTGAATTTCAGGATTTGAAATTTTGGAGCTCAGGAATACAAAGTATGAGATCCTATGCAAGAGATGAAAAATTCAGGAAAAATAAATTTCCCGAGTTCAGGAAATACGAGGAAACCCACTTCATACACATGATGTACAAGCTCTTTAGTCCCAAGTTTTTACCTGTATTTTAGGTAAACATTATGAGCAAAAAAATATCATATCAAAGATGATTGGTTTTTCATATCCAAGAGCCGACTTGGTTTTGGCACCCTTAGATGTACATAAAGCTGTAGTATGTTGTAGAGAAGCAGATGCATGTCCAAACACAAGTGAGAGGGGATTGAGCAACCTAGCTAGTAAGTGATGTTGCTGGAGATGAATTGTGTCCTTACCATTCTTCTTGGCTGTGACAGTGAGGATTGCCAAGCAATCCTCCTTGCTTTCCAACACACGAAATGCTAGGACTTCAAATGTGGAAGTTTACATTGCAATATATCAACCAGCCAATTCCTTAAGTGACAATAGATGCTGCACAGGAGCCTGCATATGTCCCCTTTTGAGCTGGTCACGCTGAAGTTTGTGTTGCTCCGAGGACATTACTAACCCTGTGTTACGTTTTCCTACTGGGCCCTATCCTTTGGAAAGGAGGGTAGTATCTAGTCGTGTGGGTCGATCGCCCCGTAGTGAGCGACGCCGCAGCATGTTAAACTGATATTAAGTTTTTTGTGTTACGTTTTCCTACAGCTGGTCATGATTATGCCACCAAATAGCTTAAGTTCAAAAGGTCTGATAGAAACATTAAAACTCACAAAGTCAATTTATTTAGATGCTTTCACCTGCTCAAAAAGAGGGACATGCTACAAGGGCGACTCCTGCTCAACATCAGGTGCTGGGGTTACACATGGTGGTGGACTAGCAAGCACGCTTCTATTATCATTTCAGCAGCAATCAGCCAGCAGTGGAATTTCTGGGTGTCATGAAAAACTTTAAAAAGACTGAGCATTGCTTAGAAAAAACACTCAGAAATAAACAGATAATATTCAGAATCAGTCATGGTTGTTGAAAATTGTCATGTAGTAATGCATAAAGGAGAACTGATTGGTTGAGTCCTCAAGAGGCCAAATGGTCGCTCCGAAGTGAGAGTCCATAGTAATTGATTTGGTTTTGGGTTGATTAATGTGGAACAGTTGTATTAGTACTCAGGATGAGGATGGTGGTTGTAAGAGTGCAGTACATGTATGAATGTATCATAGTTGCTGTTACTATGGAATGTTCTGGCCGGTTTGGCTTATACTTGAAGTAAGACTGATCCTTAAGAAAACGACGTCAATGTAACATACTACCACTATGCCCGTATCAGGGACATTCGACCTATACGCCTGAACAGTACATTGTGCAAGAAGTAACATCCAGTAAGACTGATCCTTAGTGCATGCATGCCCACCACCCGAATGTATTGTTGAGACGAAGTGTCCTTGGGAACCTACGTCAGACATACAACCATTGGCTTTGAAACTATAAATGCATGCCATAGTGTTCATTGAGAGCACTACAAATGACATGGCGTCCCTTTGTTAGCATGCCGGAATTTTCTACAATGAAAGGTCAAGTGGGAGTAGGTGAATTGAAACCTACGCTGCACTGGACTACGATTCCATCGTTGTACTGTGCTACTGTGAGGTCATCCACCGAAATGAGAAACACGATACGCCGTACAGTCAGGGATTGGGAAGTAAATAACCACCGGTACCGGTAACCAAATACCGATGGTATTATACTGTGCCACTACTGTGATTTTTAAGATGCCCAATAACTGGTTACCTGCGAGTTGCAATATACCAACCAGTAACCAAGACCCTTGGTTATTTTCTACTGAGTTTAGTCGGTAGTATTTTGAATTCCGGTGTTCGGGAATACCAGTCGGAATTTCCATAAATGTTCTGTCCTGCATCAGTGTGTTTACGGTTCATTTCTGTACTGTAGTACTGAAGTTTACTGTTACTGTAGTGTTTTTACTACCATTATACCTACCGGACGAAACCAATGGAACCGAGTAAGTACTGCGATTCGAAAAATGAAGAGAAGTTATATTCATACCGGACTGAAGGATTTTTTCAATACCAAAATACCTCCCACTGCAACAGCACAATACCATTCTACCTACTGGAGGACTGTAATACCAGATTCAACGTGGGACAGTATTATTTTTCCAATCCCTGCGTACAGTACTGCCCAATCTCTAACTACCCGACAAAAGAGTTGAAATGTCAAACGCCATTTGACACGTTCGACGAGTTTGTCTTTCGTTCGATCGAGTGCCGAATTTACTGTACCAGGCGTACAATTACAATGTACCTGGTAGCTTGATTTCTCAGAACGGCGGGCGGTACATGTACTTTGTGTGAAACCTTCCTACAGTAATTTTCCTACGGTACTACGTACTACATCCTACGATTAGAGTATCATCTCCGGTGATAGTATCAAGTCTCAAGTGGGTGTATGCTACCGGCTGGTACTCGAGTACCAGGTACGTACCAGTACAAGTACCTGCTATCTGCAATACAATGTCTGGATTTTGGACAAGTACACTACCAGACTACCCGTACATGGTACAGTACTTATTTCACGGTGTTACGCCATATTGCACACGTGTTCGAGGTCCGTTGGGAGTGCTTTCGAATTCTGGTCGAGGAATTTGACACAGTGACGCAGGGGTCCCGCCATTTGTTGAAGGATGTATGCTTGGGACCCCCCGGCACCCAGAACGATTTTTTAGTTTTGTGGTCCTACCGTAGCTAGAGAGAGCACTGTGTCGCGTTTGTGTCGAAGCTACGCTGCATTCTGCGATTGCATGGACGTATGATATGTTACAACAGGTCGTGATGTCGACATATCTCATACCGGAAACATCTGTCGTTGGAACTCTCGACTCTCGAGTGGTGTAGAATTAGTAGACAGGAAAAGTCACACGCCAAAAATACAACGAATGTATGGCCAGGAAAGATCGGACGACACCGTTCTTTCGAATTCCATGAGACACGACAATTTCACGACGTTTATATTCGTCGCAAAAGATGTCCGAATACTCCTAGGACAAGATTTATCATCCTGAGGTGTTAAAAATTGGTTTTTGTACTAGACCCAGAACTTGTTGTCTGACTCAACGACTCGATAGATACTAGGTTGATGCACCTGCATTCCGAATTTGGTGACGCATGACACCCTAAGTAAATCGGTTTTGCACGTGACGGAAGTGGTTGGTGAGAACTGATGCAGCCTGCATAATTTGCAAGTGCAAACCGAACAATGAATCTTCCATGAATCTTCTCAGATTCGCACTTTCCCCCCGTCACCCGCACGGGGTTGTTGAGAATTTTTACCACCGACCTTTGTTGGCCACCAGGTGTATTGTTATAGTTTCTGTAGCATGACAAGTACGTAAATTATGTTCCGATTTCTTGGATTGGAGTACGATAGCTTAGGATCTAGGAGTACCAGGTAGCAGCCACCTCAGCCACCCATATGACAATTGTACTGTGAACGAAATACCTGGAACTCATGCGAGCAATAATGCAACCAGGACTCGAGAACTTCTCGTAATAATAAGCCCTCGGTGTCACAATTTTGTTACCCTAAGTAGATTTCGGTATTTTTCATTACTTCCAAGGGCAAGGTGTTAGAATCTTGTTGATGACCAGGACTATCCTATGAGTATGAGTCCTCAACATCTTGCGACAACACCAGATTGTCAACACCTACCCACATCTTCCACACATATGGCATCGTCATCGATATCGAAAGCACCTCTGCCGATACCGACGTTGAACGTCAGATCCTTCCCCGCACCCCACAAGATTCTCGCTTCTGACACTAGCGTCGAAAGTTCTCCACCGTCGTCTCCTGAAAATTCACGAACGACATGCTCCAATTACAACAACATGAACAACTTCTGTTGCAGTTTATTACCGTTGGAAGACACTCCCGACACTGACACAACAGTACAATCCAATCCATGTAGTTGTTCGAGAACCAGCTGGACCATGGAGAGTCATCGTGCCCTTGTCGCGAATGTCTTTGAGATTGGACTCCAAAAGGCGTCGCCCAGTGTCATTATTGAAAACATGAAGGATGGGTTATCAACTCTGTCAGAGAAGGGAATTACTAAGGAGAAGATCAAGAGCCACTTGCAGAAGTATCGCGTCGGCAAGGACAGGTCGAAAGCAGATTTCATGAGAGAATACGATAAGTGGATGAGGACTTCTCGAGAGAAACTTGTCGATCAGGAAAGGAAAAACACGCCAACAATTGTATCATCAGACGATATATCCAAGATGGCGGATCTTACATCCATTGGAGCGGGGGGAAATGGCAGCTTCACTATCTCTCTGTTGCATGTTGGACGATCATGCAGGTGATCGTGCTACAAGCACCGCCGAGACAGACCTCGCGGTGGACTTGGATGACTATTCAAATAACGTATCGGCTCTCCTTGATATTGGCGGAGCTCTCACAGTACCAACACTCACCGCTGACGAAGAGGCAACTCCGTTGGGAAAAATGATGGTCAATATCATGGGGTGCTTCGCAACACTTGAAAAGAGACTCGAAGAACAACGGCAACGATACCCGCCAGAGGACCTCAATGATTATGATGATGATGATCGAAGCGATTCCTCTTGTTCCGAGTTCATTGATCTGGATCCAGTGCTTTTGTCTCCAGCGCCTCGCAAACGACCTTTCTCGCCAGTCCTGGGGACAGACGTTGATCATCATCCTATGCTCACAATGCCCATGATGATACGATCACCTCCTATAACTCCCCCTCATCCAGACCCAAGGCAAGCAAGTCGATGTTCCTTCCTTGCAACTACCACCTGCTGCAATTCAGAAGGAGCAACAAGCGCAACAGCAAAATCAACAACAACCTGAAGCATTTCAAGCAGAGCAAAACCCTCAAAAGCAACAGCAGCAGCAGCTACAACGACTATGCTGGCGTCCACCTTTGCGCATGCATCGCGGTATCAAGGGCGGATACCCACGTGCACCAATGGTGGTACCCACACCGACGCAGAGCCACAACTATAGCGATAGCAAGCAATCCTCCCAAGCTACAGCAGAACAATCGGAATTTGTCATGAACAAGCGAATGAGATTGGTTGGACCACCCGGCCCACCACCATCGCGGGCGCCGCAGGGATCTCATAACATTCATGGCCACGAATCTTTTGCAGGGGGAGTGGGAATTCCCTTTCGTCCTCCATTTCATAACTCGTCGCACCTCTCCTGCCCGACGGTAGTTGCCGTCTGGCGTCAACAATATGTAGTGCGTGCACTTCCAAGGTTCAGTCCTCCCATATGGAATGGACCACCAATGTACGCGCCACTTCTACCCTCTTGGAGCTTGTCACACATGAAACAACCATTGCCACCACAACAAGGTGCTAGTCAGATTGCTCGGTATCCTCCACCCTATCATGCTGGTCACGACGGACAGGGGGCGTCCGTCCAGCCAAACTGAAAAGAGGGGCTTCTGGCATGTATGAGAAAAAAAACACGACTGCATAAGAAAAAATACATATCCTGCCAAATGTATGTCCGAAATCAGAGTTCTGATCATCGTTTCCTAAAACAAGATCACAAAGTGCAAACCATAATTGTCCCTAAATTATTAGTGCCTCTCTGTTTATTATTATGCGAGGTAATTGTATCGTGTCCGATCCTTTTCATCACGTTCCATATACTCTCGCTCAATCAATGATTCGATCCTCTGCTTAATGTCCGACGGTTGCGCCGGTACCTTGACTTGTTCCAATACCTGCGGAATGAGTTGCTGGTGAAGTATCGTCTTGCGTGCCTTCATGATGCGCACCAGAACGGCATCAATCAAATACAGTCGATCCCGCGACACGCCCTCCACCACCTTGTCGCGTTCCTCCTTGGTTGCCTTTTTGAGAATGTTGGGGATCTTGATGCGTTTCAAGTTCGACGAGAACTTCTTGTTGACTTGAAAGATATCATCTGGTGCGACCATGACATTGGGATCTCGGGCAGTCGGCCCTTTTTTGCGAAGCAAGACGCGAAACTGTTCCTTTCCCGCAGACATGGATATGAGCGTGCGTTCCATTTCTTCACGTTCGTCCATTCCAACGCGTTGCTCCAATTCGGACAGCGTCCAGTGATCACGTTCGTTGAAACATAATAGGATCAATGCCTGCAACAAAGTCACGACCAGGTCGTATGTTTTAGTCTTGGAACCAACAGTAGTTGTAAACGCAACCGTACAATTCCCAAGTGCATATTGCCAAGTAATCTTTCTCCCTTGATGTTTCTTCTTGTAATAATTCCAAAAATTCTCTTGGGAACAGTCAGTTCTTCGGGAATTACCAAATCTTGTATTGCGTGTAGACGGGCCAATATCCCGTCGTCAGAATCTGCACTTCCATGTCAACCGCGGGTGATTCTCGATTCCCGCGCATCGACAGGTACTCGGGCGATTCTCGGTATCGTGCCAACGATTCTCGACTCCATTCCATGTCTTGAAACATGCCCTCCATTTTGGATGTGTAGCCAGCACCGCATTCTGTCTTCAACAAAGACACAAATTGTCGTTCCAAATCCATGGATTGCACTCGATTCATGAGCAGTCTCTTAGCCAAATCTTTTTTATAGAATGCTTCAAAGATATCCTTGGCCTGCATGTGTGCAAAGAGATAGAGCAGTGGCTCGAGGGATGTTTCGCTTTTTAAATTTTTGAATTCCAAATCAATGTACTTGGCCAACCACTCGGCCACGAGTGGGGTGTGATTTAAAACGTCCGCCCATGCAGGTTTGAGCGGTATCTCCCCAACGATCGCCCGAAGAGCGCACAATTGCTCGTGCAATTGTAGGAGTCCACCAATGACCAATTTGGCAGTCGGCTGCTGCTGTTGTTGTGATGACGACGATGGTGATGACTGTTGATACTGCTCAATGCATTGAATGCCATGTTGTTGACATGTGTACTGACAGCGTCCAATACACGTGGCAAACCGCCGTCAATGCGGGATGCCAAGAACCAGAGGTGTTGGCAGTGCTCGTGATGGGTAATGTCCAACGATTTGAGAAGATACTCGGCATTCAAATGTGGTTCCAACAGAAACTGCTCAAGGAGTGCTCGCAACCAAGTTTTGGGAAGAAAGTTCCACTGCGTGCTGACGAATTGCCACTGTTGATAGACATGCTGTAAGAAAGCTTCCGCCAAGTATGGCTGTTTGGCTTGCCATTCCATGGAAAGGTGTTGCAGACTGGACTGCAAGAGCGGCTGTGTCTGGTGAATGATGGATCGCGCCACTCCCAAATCTTTCCACAAATTCATTGTGGACTCGAGCAACCCCAAGATCATCGACGATGGTTGTTGTAAATTCTGTGCATGGCTGTGTTCCATGAAGGATTCCCAAAGCAATTTCCACCAGGAGTTGTATGCATCTGTGTCCCAACCCAATTCACAAAGGCGCAAGTAGAATTGCTGCAAACCAACTTCGAGAATGGTCGTGGTTTGCGAAGTACGTTTGATGGCATGACCATTCATTGTAGTTGGTGGTGAAGTGGTGGGAGCATCGCGTGGGGTGTGATTGTATGGATCCTTGTTAGATGTAGTACTGGCTGTTGTCGTCGTTGTTGTTGACTCCCAGACATAGGGGCGATCAAGCGCAAGGAATACGTGTCGGACCAACAAGAGGTAGTCGACGTATTTTGGGTATTGAACAGCGAGAAAGGCCAACAAATCAGTGGTGTCGCGATCTCTCCCTTCGGCAGGTAAGACAAATCTACAAGATTCCTGAAGCTCTTGAACTAAATCATGATAGAGCCGGGGACCGAATTTGTGCGAAACAAGATTAACCACAGATGTGTAGCAGTGCTGCAGTGCAGGCGGGTCTTGTTGATGACCAAGACGAAGGATTGAGGATGTCGCCTCCAACAGTTGTTTCGACGTTGATTCGTAGAAGTTCGGAGGCAACTTAGGTGGCTTGGCAAATGCCTTGATAGTGATGCGTTTGCCTTGTTTGGCGACCGGCATCGTGTCAGTGTCGTCCCTTAGTTAGTGATGTACAGTAGTGGAGGATCCCGTACTTTCACAGCTCGTGACCAATGCTACTAACAACTCAGTAGAAGTACTTTGCACCAACTGTCTCCTCTAGAGTGGATTGCATGCAGGTTCCTGAATCAAAACAGCACAAAAGGAAGACTGGTCACTGCTTCTCAAAGCTCGCAGCTCACCAACCTTGTTGTGTTGTTCTGTTCAGTGTTGCGCTTGATTCTGATTTGCACGACTACTACAACACCGTGAAAACGTTGACACCAGCCACCAGGTACCAGTACCAGGTACTGGCTCCATACTCCGAGCGTGCACACTGCAGTTCGAGTCCGTGTATATGACATAGTAATACCTGGTACTAGTAGGAGTACACAAGCTGCGTGGTGAGTGGTGATCTTTGTCACGAGGGAAATTTGAGATGGGCACTGCGTACTACCACGGTAGTACGCTTTATGCTATGATTTGCTGTAGCAGTATCAGACTTCCACTGTACGGTTCTCCGAGAATTTGGGGAACACAGACAGCAGACATGCGTAGATATGAACGTCATTTGAAATGTCTTTACGCGCCAGCCCGTCCGTCGAATAGCTTCACGTACAGTATGTAGAACGTTCCTTCACTGTCATCTTCCTCCTGATCACTACAACGCCCATCTCCTGCCTTCTCAACTACATTGGTTGCTATGAATAAGAACAATTAGTTTACATGCTGCAACCATGTGCTGCTGTTGTCCTGATTATGCAGATGAGCATCTACTCCAGAACTAGCTAGTACTAGTACAACCACCAAGAACGTGGCTGCAGCATATCACCAGGTCAGGTCGGCAGGTGGCATTCTCCCCCACATGATTTGGTACTACCATTCCAGGACTGACTGCTTCTTCAACCTACGACCGGAAAGCAACAAAAACAAGCCCAAAATGTGGCGAGGACTTCAGTTTTCCAATGAATGCTGTCTGCTTGGTTGATTTAGTTGATCACGGATCTTGAGCAAGAGACTATTTGCCAGCATGTCAAAGCAAAAAAGGGGCAGAAAATAACCCCAAGAAGCACTGAGAAGTGGCTCATGTAGCTATGTCTTCCAAGGAAGTTGGGGGTGATGCATGATGCTGATGTACTATTTTGAGGACTCTTGTTGCCACTTCTTCCCGGTTATGTCTTGTTCAGTTCTGCAAGAGCCGCTCTAGCACTTCTTGTGAATGCAGCTGAATGCAAACTGACTGGCATTTTCCTCATGATTCTCATGAATTTTGCTCACATCTGCACCAGCAAGGCATTGGCATTAATGATATTCAGCAGGATTTTGTTGCCAGATTTATTGGTTACAATTGCTTAAAATGCCTGATTGGTTTGAGAGGAGTTTGACTATGTTCTCGTACATGAATTATACTCGTCGTGTGCTTCGAGCAGCAGTTCGAGTGTCGAGCCAAAGACAGGTCATCATGACGTCTGTCATGCATCCGTACACACCACGTCGCCTAATGCGCCGGCCCAACAAGTATCCCAGTATCATTTCTATAGTCGGCCACGTAGAAGTAGAATCTACAGTATTGAACTACGATACAACACACAATACTGGAGTACCATCGTACCATTAATACTGGTCCGCACGTCTACTCGTAGAGACTCATCACTCACACCTCACTCCTCCAATACTTCGCTTCTGCTCAATTTATGATCAAAGAATCAGAACTGAAGAGATGATGGGAATTCTGACTTCACCGTCGTTCCTTGCCACTGTGGGAATCATCCTATCAGGATATGCTCTATATGTCGAGCATAAGGTTCATCACCTGAAGGAAGGTGAAGAGTTTTCCGCCATGTGTGACATTGAAGCCATCAAGGCATCGTGTAGGTAAGCATTGTTCGGTTTGTTGTCGTGATGGACGTGGCATACATTGCAATTCTCCATGCATGTTGAGAGTAGTACTGAGTACAGTGCCAACTCTGCTGTGTGAGCTAGATATTTTACCGATTCAATCGGTGTATGATCACTTTGACAGAGTCCAAAACCACCTTTTCCCTGCTAACTCTTGTCTCGTGTGTTTTGCGTGCTCCCCCAACAGTGCCGTCTTTCAACTCCCCAGGGTCACTTGCTTAGTTACTTTGGATTGGTTTCGCAAGAATCCTTGTTGAATGTTCCAAATGCGGCGTTGGGAGCTGTCTACTATTTCTACCAACTCGTCTTGCGCGACTACTTTCCATACCCCGTGACGGTCTTTGCGTCTGTGGCTGCCATGGCGTCGTCTGTATTCTTGGCCTACCACCTGACACTCCTTCAGGAATTGTGCATCTTGTGCTGGACGACCCACGTCCTCAATACGCTTTTGCTGTACGATACGTTGGTTGTGATTCCCCAATCGTTCATGAGAACCACAACTGAGAAGTTGAAGGATGCGTGAGTAATCAATTTCTATTTATTGTATTATACCTGTACAACAGGTAGTAATATAAATGTGTATCTATAGAAATGGATTACTGGAGCGTCACTAGCACTCACTATTACTGGTATTGCGATGGGAGTCTTGACATTGACAACTTCCATGTTGTTGTCCTGTAATGGCTGAGATGCCTCATCGTCAAACATCACCACGATCATCATCGCCTCCTTCATTTTCATTGACTTCATTCGCAAACCACGGCGCCACGCCCGCTTCCTCTGGATCAACTCCCAATCTCCTCGCCTGCCACTGTCCTTCGACGGCTGCAGCCGCCCAGAACGACCATCCACGGACCGTCCCTCGCATAAAATAGTAATCCTCCACAAGACAGGCCCAAATTTGTTTTCCCCACGGTCGTGTTTTGGAGATTGTGACATACTGAGTGGCCACATCCAGACTAATCGTCAATCGCATTTGGACGATTGTCCCAACACGTACCAATCAACCATTCACTGCCGACTAAATCAGATTCCGAAAGACGATCGAATTCCACATATTCCCATTCACTCTCGTTTGTGTCGGAGGATGTCGAGATGCTGGACATGGACCGTTGTGTCATCGTTGTGGCACCATGATTATGACGACGGTGAGGTGCTGATTGTAGTAGTTGTTGTTGAAATGTCCTTGTCATCGTCGACGTTGTTGGAACCAATGTCCATGCCGTTGCTGTGAATGACAGTGTTGAAACGGCAAATAGGAGGGACATTTTAACAGGGGCAAGTGACAACATCGTTTTCCGTGTGTGCGTGATTGTGTTGTTGTATAAAGAATGGAACACTTCTGTACTCCGACAGCAGTCTGCAGTACTAAAGCTTCAGATTGAATGATTGTGTATCTGCGATACGGCTCCTGGTAACTTTAGAACTCTTTGTGTTCCACGTCGTATGATACGTTGAGCTGTGACGAAATGGAATGAGGGAAGCGATTGATCGTCTTGTCAACACTGCTGAGATGGCGGGGGGGGATCCGAATCCTTGCTCTTCTCACTTGTTGGGTCGCCCAAGGTTGAGTAGCAGAACACGTGGAATCACATGTCGGGTGCTGAACAGACGGGAGTGACAATCGCACAGTATATATCTGTACAGTAATTACTACGTACTACAAGTATGATGGACCTGGTATCTGGTACAAGTACTAGACTACTACGGAATCTCATTGCCTACAGTACACTTCTTCGTAGTACTGGTACGACAGTACCGGAGACGTCCACGCCGTCGAAATTCGAAATGAAGTCGAAATTTGGGATCATCTCAAACCAATATCATTTCCATTCGGTTACTCACCTGACCCTCTCGACTCTTGAGGGTAAGTGCTGAGCGCTGTTTTGTTCTCTTCTGTTCTATTGGACTACAACTAGTAGTATACTTGGTGTTCCATTCCCCAGTTACTTCCTGATCAACATTGCAAAAGTTTGATTGCAATCTGCCTTCTGTTTCCAAATCAACATTGAACCAACTCAACAATGACATCCCGAATTGATCAATTGCCAAAACGGCGACCTAACTATATCATCAGTCACATTGATAATAACGTGACAAGATCAATGAAACCTAGTATGGGCGCAAGCGGTTCCCTTCAACCGCAACATCAACATCAACAACGCCGACGACAACCATCTCGACCTCGACACGTATGGATGATACTCATGTTACTACTATTCGTCATTATGATTATTGTCATGAAAATGATCATGGCTGTCCCACATATTGGTGAAAATATTAACATAACAACGCAAGAGACACATCCGTTGTCATTGTTGTTGTCGGATATCGACCAAGGAAAAGACAACAATACGCTAATGACAACCTACAATTACAATTACAAGGGGGCAAACGTTCCCCAAATCACGATCCAACTTCATCAACAACATCGACATTAGACGTGCCCTTGAGATCAAGACTGTTGCATCTCCTTCAAACACTGCCCAACAATACGACACAGCGAGAAATGTCGGACGCAGTCGTTCGAACAGGTCAAGGTGGAAAGATTACGCTTTGCACCCAGGGAGGTGTTTCCAAATTAGATCGATTGGTGGATCTTGCGGGACGGTGGCGGGGACCCATTTCGTGTGCGATTTACATTACCACTGAGGAACAATTGGATACATGGTTGACCTTTGTCGAGGAACCAAAAGACCAACAACTCATCGCCACGTATGTTTCATTTCATGTCCTGATGGAACAACCACAATTGCCCTTGACGGTCAATCGTCATCCAATTAATAAATTACGCAACCTTGCCTTGCGCAATGCAGAGACGGACCATGTCTTTTTGAACGATATTGATTTTATGCCACCCGCCAATGCACATGACCTGCTCCTCCGACCACCCGACAATTACGATTCCCTCATCCATCATCATCATCATCATCACTGCCACCACCAAACATATTTTGGGTTCTTCCTGCCTTTGAACGATTTGGTCCAAAAGGTCCAAGATCTACCGTCACCAACATTTCATGGATCCCTGATACCAAGGCGGCACTGTACAAGCCCTGCCAACCAAAACAGTAGCACCCTTCCACACATACTTTCCTGCCGGTCATGCTCCCTGCAATTACACCAAGTGGTACAATGCCACTACCATGTACAACATTACGTACGACTTTTTGTTTGAACCCTACGTGATTGTACACAAAATCGGTTTGCCCGAATACTTTCCCACCTTTCGAGGATTTGCCTTTAATAAAATGTCATTCTTCATGGAGGCACATTATCGTGGATATCAGTACCAGGTCCATCCCAACGCCTTTGTGGTACACATGAATCATGGGGACGCAAGGGACGGAATGATAAGGGAGGTGATTCGAAGTATATTAGGGAAGACTTTCGAAATTATTTGGCCAAGACGTATCATGTCCCACGGAAGGAACTTGAGAAGTGGAAGTAATGTTCGTATGAGAAGGTGGCAAATTGACAACGTGGTTCATGGGATTTTTGTGAGCTCTATTTCTTATCTTTTCAAATGTCATGCTTCATCAGCATGATGTGCTGTACTATAATCGCTAATGGTGCATGGAAGCGCGTAACAATCAAATAAGGACCATACTCCTATTCTCACAAGGCGTAACCATGTACATCAAAACTTACGTTACATCTAGGCCTTGGGAACCAGTCCACACTCCGACCGCGATATTCATGGTCCCTTGCCTCCTCGAGAAGCTTTGGGAGCGGCTGCTCCATCCATCATTGCCATGACTGATTTGAGCTTCCACGAAACTTGCTCGTTGGACTCACCCAACCTGCTGCGCCAAATATCGCGATCCGTCGATGCGGCTTCTTCCTCCGCTCGGTGAACCTCGGCAAGCTCCTTGAGAATGGCCGCCTTCCTTTTGGTTTCGTCCTTGAAGCTATACGCTTGTTTATCCAACTGCGCCTTGAGTTCCGTCTGCTGATCCAACAGGGTTTGCACAAGGTACAACAATTCTTCGTTGGCCTCCTGCAATTGCGACGGATCCTTGGTGGTGGTGTCGGTTTCTTTCTCTTTCTCACTTGCCGTACGCTCAGCCACGGCCTTTGCTTCTTCCGCACGCGCCTTGTTCACAGATTGCAATGCCATGGTCACCATACCCAACTTGTGAGTAAGTTCCGCTTCCGAGTTGGACTTTTGCGCCAAGAGTGCCTGAGCTTCCTTCAATCGCACCGCCGTGATTTCTTCGGCCCGTTTCGAATCTCGAACCTCCTTCTCCAACGCTTCATGCTGGAATTCCCATTCCTCCTTGAGATTGGTCAGAGTGTTGATGTGTGTCTCTTGCAATGCCGCAATGCGCGCATCCAGTGCCGTCCTGGATTCGGTCACGGCATTTTGTCGTTCACTGGAAATGGCAATTTGGGAGTACAGTTCCAAGACGGAGGCACGTTTGGAGGTTGTGCCCGAGGCACATCCAATGGGCAATCGACCCTTGCGGTCCTTGACATTAATCCCCTGAGGAAAGGCAGTCAAGAGCTCTTCCAATACATCCCAACTAGAATCGTTGCGAAAGGCAAGGTGGAGGGGCAACATGCCCTGGTCGTCCTTTTGTTGAGCTCCCGGGGGGTATTCCTGCAGTAGCAACTCAATAACCTTGACAGGCGCACCAAAGATGATGGCCGCATGGATGGGAAGGAGTCTCCAACGGAGTTTCCCATTCTTCTCCTTGCGAGTTACCCAAGTTGCTGCCTGCAGAGCACCATCGGGTTTGCTAAAGAATTTTATGGCGTAATCCCATTGCTTGGCTTCGAGTGCCTGATAGAGAAAGCTAGGATTCGCGTCATAATCACACTCTAGAGTATATCCATGGCCAGGGTTACCGAACGACTTGCTAGCGCCGACTCCTTGATTTGTTGGCGAGGACGTCATTGTGGCTGATGCCATTGTACGTTTTGGCGGGACGACGAAACCTTTCCTGTTTCTTGATAAGCAGTGAGTGGGAGGTATAGCATGTGCAAATGGTACTGTAACGGCTGTCGACTGCGTTCTAAAATTGGGCGAGAGGGACGGCCGGCTAAGTCCCGCCAGAAACATGATTATCTAAGTAATTCCATTTTATGTTTAAATCGGGACATGTAGAAAGTAATCGGAGTGGCGGTGTCCCTGCGCTTCACCAAATTTGTCGTACCTAGCCAATGAATGTTTTCATATATACGTGTGTGTAGAGCTGTGGTCCCCAACCATGCTTAGGGCATGCGTTGATTAAAATGGACGCATTTAGCAATGCATGTGGACTGCGGACTACAGAGAAGGACATGTGGTCTAACAAGAAATCTACGACATCTGCCCATCCATCCACTGGGTCCTCGAAGTATGCATAGTCAACTTCTCCAGCCAACACTACAAGGTAATTAAGTTGAAGGCAGAGCACCAGGTATGGTAGGCCTAGTAGCAAACAGGAAATCCAACACATTTGCGGATTCTGTCACCATCACAACCTACTAGGAGAGTGTTTTACGTCGGGAGTTCGCATTGCAATGCCGACGCCACAGATCCATGTCAAGTACTTGTACTGTATGCATAGCTATCATTTAGTAGAGCGTGGAATCTATGTTCATAGTAGTAGGGGCTAATTGAAGACCGGCGTTCTGTACGAGCAAATCTCGGATCCCGAGTTCCAAAAAATGAGGCCACATCCGGCGACAAACAGGAGTGCCACAAAGAACGCTGCTCCAAAGTAGATGCGTTGTATCGAAACCATGCCTCGAAATGCCAATGTAAAGCCGAATGCCATGACCATGGCCGACCAATTTACGACTAGCAGGATTCTCGGTGGGACCAACGAGGGGAGGCCACCGCAGTGATGCTCCATGAGCAGCGACTGTGCCATTTCGAGAGACACCCCGACAAACATTGGCACTACAAATATCCAGGTATTGCCATTTCGAAAATCAGAATTCAGCGGTACAAATTGCCACCAAGTCACTGCCAATAAGGGATAGTATAGCAGTCCGGATGGTATCCATGGATGAACCAACCGCAGGTTTGTGTAGAGCATCATGGCGATGGTTCTCTTGAAGGCCTCGCGGTGCGGCGCAACGAAACCGCGACAGATTTTGGTGGACAATGGGACTTGGTCAAGGAGTGAATAGGCATGCATTGCCAGAACTTGATTGCCAATGACGGAAGGCCAGAAATATACATCATTCTCGGAAATAATGCAGATTGTCGTCACAAGCATGGTCAGCATGGCCCACATGCCATGAAAGCCAAATCGAAGACTTCTCCATCGAATCAAAAATCGAGAAGCTTTGTTCTGGCTGTGGTCTATAGACATGATGGATGCATCGAACTATGCATATTAGTCGGCATGGGAATGCAGATGTCATACTCGCAGACTCGCAGCAGTCTACTTGTACGTGAATCTTGGGTCAAATAGTAGTAGGTTAATAATTTCTGGTGGTCCTACAAGGTTCATATCCTGTTTTTGTTGTTGGGTACCAGTACTTCTACCAGTACAGCTACGATAGAAGTATACTTGTGGAGAAGAGGATGTCGTACGTAGCATAGTCGTATGTAAGTCGAGGTGTCGAAGACCAAATACATATACTCGGGTCTTTTTTCGGAGTACTCCAGTAGAGGTTGTACAAGGCTTCCGGTGCACTTGTACTTTTGTATCTTGTATGGCTTTTGACTTTTGACAGATGTACAGACAGCACTGTGAGGAGGAGGCCCGGAGTACGGATTCCGGAGTCCGGAGTATTAGTAAAATACCGGTAGTAGCAAGAGAAAGACTATGAGCGTAAAGGAGGTTAGAGCATCCCCACCGCTGGAGCGAAATCTGAATCGGACATATTGGTCTCGAGCCTTTAGAAACCTATTTTGGACATTTTGGTGGTATCTTTCTCGCACCGCGTGCAGATTTTTTTTCAAATTCTCCAGCAATTAATACTGGCGCGCGCCGTAAATTAGGCTCCGATTTGAATTTTGTGTGTAGTCTCGAGTATTGTCGTCTGGTGTCAACGAGTGTTTTGTCGATTGATCCTCACCTCCTTGTCACTTCTTTTAACGTCATCCACCATGGAAGATGCCAATGCGGACAACCAGGGTACAAACCGAGCCAGCATTCGCTCCACTGTTGGTCGTCAAACTGGTAACTTCAAGATTGATGAAGACATGAAGTTGGCTTCTGCGTATGTTTTCGTCACGACGAATGCGGCAATCGGTACTGATCAAGATGGCGAGACGTATTGGAAGAAGATTCGTGACAGTTTTATCAAGGGCGGAGGATTGGCAACCCGTACTCTTCTCTCATTGAAGAATCGGTTCAACAAAGTGTTGCAGGCTGAAGTGAACAAGTATGTTGGCTATCTTCACTCCGCTCTTCGTGAATTCCACAGTGGTTGGTCCATGATTGACTACACAACAAAGGCGAAGGCTGAGTTTCAGACCAAGCAGGGAAAGATGTTTAAACACGACATTGTGTATGATATACTCAAGAGGACATTGCCTAAGTATGAAATCTCACTTGACACTATCCATCCCAGAGTGGCTCGGGCATTGGCCCTCCTCGACAACGACAACGAACGTGCTATGGAACGTGATGCAATTCGTGTTGCTGCAGTGTTCCCTGTTGCTAACATAACTGCTTTGTTGAATTCATCTGTTGATAGCAACGACGAAAATTCAAATGTTCTTGTTGACAAGAGCAACATCGTTGAAGCAGAACCTGCTATGTCTGCCGCTGACGACGACGCTGCTCTGACGATGATGCAAGGACAAGTGCGGCAAATTCTGGTTTTCGTCGTGCTGTTCTTCATGCTGACCTTTCCATGACACCTCGCCCTTCAATTGGAAAGAAGAAAGCGAAAGTCATTGCACAGCAGCAGGCTGCTTCTGCTAACAAAAGGCTGAAGGTACAGTTACCATCCGCCCGTTTTGATTCGAACAAGGTTTCGCTTGAACGTTTGGCATCGGCGGCGGAAACCAAAAACCAAGTTGGAATGCGTATGGCTTTGGCTGTAGAAGCCAAAAACGGAATTGCTAAAGAGCAGTTGATGATGCAACTCTTCTTGGCCAATCCGCAATCTGTTGCTTCACTCGCTTTTTTTGCCGCAAAGTCCGCGGAGTACTATGCTGGTGCTGCTAGGGAGGTTTCTGCTGTTGTCATTACGAAGCCCGACGAGGACGTTCCTGTTAGCTTCAACAACGACGATGATGACGAGCCAGAGGATTTCGGACTTTTGCCTGACACGCAGAAGCTTGTTGGGTGTCTTCTTGACGCAGCGGCAGCCACGTCAATGAACGACAACGAGGAAAAGGATGACGATGACGACGATTACGAGGATGAAACGTACTTTAATGCACGCAAGTGGCTGGAGAAGAATACGCCGCCCGTCATCGACTTAACAATGATTCGTGGATCTGATTTTTCTGACGACGAAAAGGAAAACGATGCTCCAATTCCATTGATGGTCAAAGTTAAGGTTGAGGCGATGGAAGAGGAGGAAGCAGTGGACTGCACTTGACAACCACGCCTAGCAATAGTACTAGTAAGATAATACACGACAACTTCTACCGCTACTACTACTACTTCTAATAGTAGGAGATTGAAACAACAATGTCGTCGTCGTGCATCGTCAACAAACTAATAGTTGCCGTGCTGGTTATTGTCATACTACTATTCGTTTTCGTTCTACAATTCGTTTTCGTTTTCGTTCTCTTCGTGAGCTTCGTCGTCGTCGTGAGCTTCTTCTTCGTCATCGTCATCATTGTTGTTTGCGTACCATTTTTCCCACCTGTCGATCATCAAATCGTGTTGAAGACGAGTGTGAAGTTCCGAGTTCTGCATCGCCGAGATCATTTGGGATCTCGTATCACAAGTTTGTCCTCCCTCTCTAGGAATGACAACAAATGGATGCTGCGGGATGTACATTTCATTGTTAATGTAGTCAGAATCGATTCCGTTCTGGCGCTCGAAGTCAATCACAAGATTGTGAAGAATCACACATGTCTTGATGACTGTCTTCATCGCATGACGTTCCCAAAGACGACAAGCTGAGGTCAGGATATGAAATCTTGCTTGGAGCATTCCAAACGCTCGCTCAATGTCCTTCCTCTTTGCTTCCTGCGCCGATGCAAACATTTTTTGCATCCGAGTCTGGGGTTTTGCAAACGTTTTCACAAAGCAAGCATAGCGAGGATAGATTCCGTCACCAAGCCAATATGCGTACTGATAGGCATTCCCGTTCACAACAAAATGAACAGAAGGAGATTCACCGCGAACGGCATTGTCAAACAAGGGAGAGCGGTCCAAGATGTTGAGATCATTCAATGCCCCTGCAGATCCAAAGTTGAAATGCCAAAAACGACATCGGTTATCAGCGATTGCCTCCAAAACAACTGTCGGGACGCCTGACTTTCCTTGAAACATGCCTTTCCAACCGGAAGGACAGTTCTTCCACTCCCAATGCATGCAATCAATTGAGCCTATACATCCGGGAAAGCCAGCAGCGCAACCCTCATCAAGCAGTCGTCCGATGTCAATAGCATTTGGGTGACGGAGCGCGTCGTCACCATACACTTCAATGACTGAATGACAGAAGCGTTTGCAGGCTTCCAACCCTGTTGATGCAGCCATACGATACTTGTCATCGTGTTCTGCGGAACTGACACCAGATGTGAGCTGACGGACAGCTGAGCAGATCTTCTGAAGCGATGACAGTCCCATCTTACCCACAGCATCCGTCTTCTGTCGGAAGTAGTCGTCGTTTGCAGTCACTTTTGCCACGATGTCGTCAAACAATGCAATTGGCATCTTGAAGAACTTCTTGAAGTATGTGGCGTTGTAAATGGGAGTAGGACCCCAAAAATCATTGAAAAGGAGGTGTGAGTAAAAAACACGACGACGTTCAATGTTGGGAGCCTTTCCAACACGAGAACCACTACCCCAAACAAATGGGGGAACAAAAGGAATGTCATCGTCATCCTCGTCGGTATCGTCCTCAAGATTGTCGGCGATAATAACCAGAGCTTCGGTGAAGTCATCGTCCTCCTCATGGATGAGGAACTCCATGATGTCATCGTCGTCGTCGTCAAAGAAGTTCATTTTTTGGAAGTCAAAATTCTGTTGTTATACATGATACATGAGAATGTTCATACATGATACATGATACATGATACATTCCGATCACGGGCAAAATGACATCAGTCACGGTCTCTTCAAACAGCGTCCGTGATAACATTCTATTGGTTAATTTTTTATTCGAATGGGTCGAATAGGACAAAACGAGGGGCGCGAGAATCTGGAGCCGGCTCGAGAATTCAGCAATTTGGTTCTATTCTCGAGCCCCAATTCAGATTTCGAGCCCCTCGGGCGCGAAATCTGAGGTATCGAGCCCAAGCGGTGCCATGCATTTTGGACAAAATTGTCGACGCAAATGGTCCTATCGGGTCATATCTCAGATTTCGCTCCAGCGGTGGGGATGCTCTTATGTGTTTAAAGTCACAACCTACAGTACTTACGACTTCAACGGACCCAGAATTTGGGGGGGTATGCATAACGTTTGGCCAATAATCTTCCGAAACCTCCAATGAACCCCGATGTTCATACATACACTACATACCCCTCTCTAATATTCAGGCTTCAGGCTATAAAATTATGCTCGGAGTACAAGTACGTTAGAACTTGTACAACGAAAGTCGCCGAAGGTCCGCATTTAGCGAGGCCCACATTTCTCAAGTCCAAAAACGACTCAACTTTATCTACATTTGATTAACGCGCCAATAGCATCTTTCTGTCGGTGCATTTCGTCGGTAACGGTAGCGACAAGATGACCAGCAGCAAGGAGGAATATGAAGTCGATTACGACACAAACATAACCAAATTGTATGAAGCTATCACTAGCTGTGATTGGGATGTGGCGATTGACGCCGTCCATGCAGTGCCTCGCGAAGCACGCACATGGGTTGTTCGTCACTACGAAGACAGCGATGAGATCATGTGGCGTTTCCTCCCAATCCATTCTGCGTGCGCCCGCCAACCACCTGCATCTGTCATCTCAGCCCTTCTGAAAGCCTACCCAGAAGGAGCCAAGTGTGTCGATGATCAGGGGAATGTTCGCACTACACTACGCCTGCGGGAACCAGGCCTCCCGCGAGGTCATTCGCTTGCTGCTGGTGGCGAACCCACAAGCCGCCAAGATTCCGGATCCTCGTGGCATGCTTCCCATCCACTACTTGGCATGCTGGGGCCCTTCCTCCGTTTCAATCATTGATATGGTATTGGTGGCACATCGTGATGTCGGCGACTCGGTGGATGCTGATGGAAATACAGCGATGGATCTAGCGAAAGATGCTGAATACCCAGAAAAGGATGCAGTTGTTGCTGCCCTCAAGAGATGGTTCGACAAAGGTAAGACCGACGGAGATGCGTCATCAAACTCCGTGCCGGCTTTGGTCAAGTCAACTTCTGGAGAGTCAACTGGCCGAGATTCGCCCTTGACCGTTGGTCGTCTCCGCCAAGAAGTGACGAAGCTAAGGCAAGAACAGAAGAAGCGCGAGGTGCAATTGGAAAGCAAAATGACCAATAGTGTGTCGAGTCTCAAGTCGCAGACGTTCGATTTGGAGAGACAGGTTCATGCCTCTAATGCTGCACTCAAGGATGCCCACCAGAATCTCAAGTCAATGGAGGCTTCTTTGAGCCGAAAAGAACGTGAATGTGCGGAAAAGGATGAGCTTCTTGAGGAGTTGACAGCCAAACTCTTTGATCTCGAACGCGAACGTGACGACCTTCGCCAAACACTTGCTGAAGTCTCCGCCAGCACTGACGTGTATAAACGCAAGGCAGACAACTTGAGTGATCGAATCGGAAGCTTGGCGGTCTCACTTTCAAGCATGATGGATCAACAAGCTGACCTGATGAAAAGCGTAAAAGACCGAGAGGGACGAGTGACAGAGGAGGCCATGGTTCGAAGAAGCAAGTTAGAGGCACTGATTGAGATGGAAGATCGCCTTATCAATGATGTGAAGTTTGACAATGAAGGGAATACTGCCCAAGGCTTTCAGAAACAGGCTAAGAAATGGATGCAATCGCAGCGACTATTGCCACCCTGCGAAACTAAAGTTGCATGAATGTCCGCCTGTACATTATCGAGGTTGTAAATCATCGCTCAGATAAACTAATTTTAATAAATGTGGGAAAGAAGGGAGCTCTGAGCATCAGGAGTACGACAACAATGTATTCCAGAACGATCTGTAATTTGTCTAATGCGATGTTTTCAGCGTCGGATGTTCTCCAATAGATCAAGCAGAGGCGTCTTGTGGCTCATGTGGCCGCGCCTTCATAAAGCATGTCATTCCGCTGGCTTATGTAGCAATTACGGCGGATCCGATAATGGCGTAGAAAATTATTAACACACCAAAGAGCGCTACCATCCAGGCTGACGATTCGTTCGAAAACGCGGTGTGGTATCGGGTTGTCGTTCCCATGCCAGCCTTTTTGACTATTCTGGAGCTAAAAACTTGTAGCAGACACGGGCAAACAGTGTAGCTGAAAACTGTGAACAAACCTGTGTAGTTTGCACTTCGGGCCACGTGAGAAAAAGGGTGGGAAAGACATCTCAAACATTAAGCGACGAGAGGTACTCGGGGTCGTACACTTACATGACACTCAAATCTCGTACAAACGTTGCACCAACAATCTGAGGAATTAGGGCGACGAGACGAAACAATATCTGCCGCACCCAACTTGGCGGCTTGTCATGAATTGCATCACCGTACCAAGCTCCCATGATAATCTCTGCTATCGAAAGCGAGCAAAGGACGAAGGTTGACACGCTGTCAATTGCTGGATATATCAACACGTACTTGGAAAGCATAGTGGCCCACCATGCGACGTTGATCTGTTGTCCTGATTCCTCGTCAAATGAGCCAGTGCCACCATGATACACCGCCCAGTTAATGTTGGACGATTTTTCCATGAGATCACTGCCAAAATAAGAAGCCAGCACCAAACTCAAGATCAAGACGGAGCCACAGATGTACGCAGACGATCCCAAGTAGATTAGCTTCGTTTTCGACTTATCGATCGAAATCGATGCAATGACTGGCACCGAGAACTGAAATGCAGTCGAAAATATGCAGATTTGAGTCGCACTGCATCCAGGTGCAGGTGCACAAGGCACGGGGCGCGAGGGTGAGACTGTGAGACAACCTTCATACCACTTATACGCTGCCAGGTAATCACCTCGTTTCACACTTACAGATGAAGGACTCCAAAGTTAGCCAAGGGAGCTGTTCTCTGAGGACCATCTTGATCCCCAAAGTGTGGTTCTGCAGCCCCAAAGGCCGCAGCTGTTGTTGTCAACATGATTATCACCATCAACATTCGCCCCGCGAAAAACGCCATCTGAAGCCAGACTTGCGCGACAATCGGGACGAAGGATATTGCAATAACCACGACAGCAAAGATGAGGATGAAGGAAACATAATCATCCACACTGCTCAGAATTGAGAACTCGGCAGCAAGGGAGGACGCAAAGACGGCCGCAACCGACCACGTCAGGCCGTAAAGATCGAGGCATGCCGTTGCAGTGAAGACGAGACTCCACGACCGTCCCAAGAAGATGCGAGAAAGCTCTGGCAACTCAAATTTTCGATTGCGAATCTTGGGAAGAGTGTTGTTGTCGTCGAGACTGGACCATGAGAGAGGTTGGTTTCCGCCATGCTTGACTATAGTCTTTGTTGTATGGAATGCCTCTGACTCAACTGTCTGTTCAACATCGCATTCCGGGGAATCACTTTCAATGCTCTCAACCGTATTGGATAATCGGTGCACATTGCGAGAGGAAACTGGCACTTTCGTATCGACCCCAACTTTTTCTCCAAGGGATAGTGACGAAGGCACATTGCCGACACCTTGCTGCCAATCTCGTTCCTCGGAGATGGTGGCCAGAAGCTCAGCTCTTGCACATGCTTCCATAACGTACGTGCAGGTAATGTAGGACTGAAGCATGATCAATAAAAAAGCGACAGCTGTGAGAACGAGACCTGCCTGTGCAAACGCTGATGGCAGACAAGATCAAAGGTTGAGGTTACATCATCGTCCTTTATCTTGTTACAAGCGATTCACGCTGACTCACCCCATGGCACAAGTATGTATCCAACCGAAATGTAATTGGCTGTAAGGCAAGCGGACAGGAATGAGGATATTCCGACATTCTCCTCATCAGGATGAATAAGCTCAGCTGAAGCAAAGGCAATCATGGACATTCTTGAGGCTCGTCGTGACGCCGAAGTTCCAATAGAGACAATGCTGCCCCTGCTATGATGACTCTGTGCACGAGCCGCCGCTCGTTGCACCATCTGTTCATCCGACAATGAAAACCGGAAGGTATCCGGGGCAGTCTGCGACATGATCTGAGTCGTTTTATTTCGATAAAGATTGTCAGCACCTTGTGACAGCGAGAGTGGGATCCTCTTTGTCCTCACAGGGAGCAACCTGTATTGGTAGAAAGGTAGAAAGTCGTCGAAAGGATTAGACTACGTCTTTCGTTTTTTTTCGTTATTTATTATTTATGCCTTCTTCACAATGAAAATACATTGATGCTCTCCCATTCAAGTAAGTATATCATAGTTCGTCCTTCAGGAAGCGAATCATACGTGATACACGCATACGACAAAAAAAGAAATACTGGATAACATTTATGCGCATACGCACATGAGATCGCGTCTGTATTCTCTGTCGCGGACGAGGAACACAAGGTCGTCAGCTGTTTGTCGGTAAATGTCGGAGTTCGGAGCGGTACTTAATCGTTTCAGATTCGTCCTCGGGACACCATTATCTATATCTAACCTGGAGTCTTCTCCCAGACATAAAAATTAGAGTTTACAACTTCTTCAACCGATAATAGCAGTGTTCAATTGTAGAAGCACTGCCGTAGTGGGGGGTGGCTTGTCACTTTCCCGATTCCCTGCTTAAATATGGATTTCGTGACAAAATTCCAAATGTTTCCCGGCTCACAAAATAAAAAAGCAAGGCCGGTCTCCAATTCTTGCTAATCCAATTCCCTCCTCTGATGTCTCTGTCTGACAGAAGGCCCGACTTGGAGTCTGCGTCCAAGTACATTCCCATCGGGTTTGCCTTCTGACGAAAATACGCTATATGTGCATATTCTCGCCAAGAGCGATCGGATAGCAAATCCGATCGCTCTGCTTCGACTTCAAAAGGATTCGCTTGGTAGTCTCAAGAATCTTCACAAAACATGGGCTGCGAACTCGTAGAGTTCTCAGCGCAAAAAAGGGTGGGTGGGTGTGGAAATCAAAAATAACGACGCAGTCGGGTCCAAAAGATGATCAGTCTTTTCTCTTCAACCTGTTGTTATTCTCGTTCGACGTATGTATGAGATGTTGCTCCAAAGTGCCGATTCTTGAAAATGACTTTTCAAAAGAATTGATACCGTTGCTGTGTTTGTATAAATGAATGGTGTACCGGTTCCTCGTCTGTCAGTCTTGGGTACCTTCGTAGCTTGGGGCATGGTTAGGTACTTAATCGTTTCAGATTCGTCCTCGGGACACCATTATCTATATCTACCCTGGAGTCTTCTCCCAGACATAAAAATTAGAGTTTACAACTTCTTCAACCGATAATAGCAGTGTTCAATTGTAGAAGCACTGCCGTAGTGGGGGGTGGCTTGTCACTTTCCCGATTCCCTGCTTAAATATGGATTTCGTGACAAAATTCCAAATGTTTCCCGGCTCACAAAATAAAAATGCAAGGCCGGTCTCCAATTCTTGCTAATCCAATTCCCTCCTCTGATGTCTCTGTCTGACAGAAGGCCCGACTTGGAGTCTGCGTCCAAGTACATTCCCATCGGGTTTGCCTTCTGACGAAAATACGCTATATGTGCATATTCTCGCCAAGAGCGATCGGATAGCAAATCCGATCGCTCTGCTTCGACTTCAAAAGGATTCGCTTGGTAGTCTCAAGAATCTTCACAAAACATGGGCTGCGAACTCGTAGAGTTCTCAGCGCAAAAAACCCCCCTCGGCACTCTACCTCCCAAACTTCCCTCATCGATTAGTCGTCATAGGTTAGCGGTCGACAACGCTTTCCCAGTAGAGACTTTTGGGAAATTGGGCTTTGGTTCTCCTACTACAAGTCCTTCGAAAACCGCACCAGCGTCGGAACGCTTGCTTTGGCATCCGAGTATCGTTCCATCATTGACATTCCCGGAGTGAGTCCTTTAGATCGCGCTTGACGTCTCCATCTGTTGTTGGCTTCAATGACTTCTCTTGGTATTCCAACATTTTGTGCTTCTGAAGTCACTCCTCTGCGCAATGAACGACCAATGCTGAATTCTTTGCCGATATCCAAATTTCCTACAAAAGCATTAGCCCAACGTTTTTGGACTCTCTCCAGCAGTCCAATAAAACTTGGGTTCAAATCAGCCGTCGTGGCTCGCTTGTAGACTCCCTTCCCTTTATCGGCCACTCGAAACATTGGGCCCGACATAATGTTTTGTTGTCCCAAAGTCTCAAGAGTTCTCCATATCCATTCCCCGATGTTAACTCCCGACTTTGATGTCATAGCTAGTGGTTGACAGAATACCTTCTCACCAATCTCGCGCTTGAACCGACCCGACAACATCAGCGGGACGTGTGGTTCTTCAGTGTGGTTTACGCTCTCCACCCAGTGCTGCCGCATCTGTCCGACGTCAATTCTTACGATCTCCTCTCCCCGCAAAGCTGCAAACCAACCTGCGATCAGCATTGTTGCTGTGAGAGCAGCTTTCAGCTTTCCTCCTCCATCATCCGCATCGAAATAACATATCCAATCTTCTTCCAACAGGGTCAGACAAAACATAAGTTCACGCTTCATTAACGCTCGGTCTGGAATCCATACGTCGCCCATCCTCTTATGCACTCCCCTCATGAAGCGTTTAAACCACGGTGAATTCGTAGGAGACATTGAGATGGTGCCACCCCCACCATCTTCCGACATGAATGTATCGCCATGTCCTCCATAGGTTGTGTGTACGAAGTTGGACAGAAAGGATCTGAGCTTCCTCATCGTTTCATACTGAATGTTTTTCGAGTTGATACCCACGTCTCTTGATCGCAACAACATGTTGACAGCCGCTTGCATTCCAAAGGTGTCCTCAACTGGGAATGGCCCCCTCTTGGGCAGCGCGAGATTACTCCATCCTGCACTTTCACTCGCTGAAACCCAGTGTTTCCCTTGTAGCCGATTCGATCTTACCGTTGATCGTTCCCTCGACCATAACGCATCCAAATTCGCTCGTCGAATGCATAACAAAGCAACTTCATCTTGGGAGTTGTTCGGAATTGGATGTCGCCGCTTACAATTTTCGAAATGACACCCATCGCATTGAAAAGGCGTCATTAGATGGTCACCGTCTCTTGCCTCCTTAAATCTATTCGGGTCCTCTTCCTCCATCTTGTCGTCTGACACCAAGTCTTCAGCCTCCGTCTCCTGATTGAAAACCGGAAAGTTATCCTTCTCCGACTGCTTGTAACACGCCCCGTGCCATGCTCCTTCACATGATCCCAGACTCACTCCACGCTGAAAACCAAAATTTGCGCAGACAACTCCGTGTAGCTGGGTCACGATCCCGGAACATAGAATACATCGTATGTCGGAACTTGTCCACTTCTGCGCTCCGACGCTTGACCGACCATGGACTATGTCTAAGAAGTGGGCACATTAGTCCGATCAAAACAGGTTCGTGACAAGCGTTATCCCACACAACGGACCCGACAGGAACAGTAAACCAAGCATCCACAGCTTTCAGAAACTGCTTTCGCCAACGCCCGGTTAACAACAAAGGACAAACGAACAAATGACTCGAAAAGGGGTGCATCAATTTTGCTTCACAAAGTTGTTCCAAGGCCACGTCGGCCAAAACCGGGGGGGGATCCCAGACATATCGACCCATCCCATCACCAAAAGGGAGTCTGAACCAATCCTCTCCTGTCTTTAGCCACTGCCATTCCCGAGGTAGTGCACTTTCAAGCCACTCTTGTAGCGCCATGGAACGTGAAAAAGCCCCGAGATTCAAAGGGATGTGGGAGAGAAAACTGTCGCCAGCCATCACTCCACTGGTAAGGTCTCCCCTTGATAACCCATCAGTACCTTGGGCAATCATCCGCGTGCCCGCGATCCAGACCATATTGATGTGCAGACCATGTGCCATTTCTGCCTTTCTTAGCCGCACACATAGCTCGTGTAACAGCTTCGACTTACTGGCCCCTTTGTTAAAAGCACTTTCCGCCACCGCGTTATCCGTGAACACCCAAAGCTCTGTTCCTCGACACATTGCTTTTTCATGAAGCAAATTTTCCAGGCGCAACACGAGATTGTATCCTTCTCTGAAGTTAGACGACCTCTCGCTGACCTCGTTGTCCCATGAACCGAAGGCTATATTCATGCCTTCCTCACCTTGCACCCATAGACAATCTCCGAACCCCGAGCCTGAGGCATCTCCCACCAAATAGGCCGCTGCCGTGCTAGTTGCTCGTACCTCCATGCGGGGCGCCTCTTGAAACGCGGTCAACACCATTAACGCTTTGATGTCATGCGTTAACCTTGGTGCAACCGACACGAAACGCGGAGCCTTTCGATTACTCGACAACAACGCATTTTGTTCCCATTCCCTTCCTCCTCCCTTCCGATGATCTTCCAACCCTCGTTGTCCCTCCCGCCTCGCCAAAAATCCAGCGTCAGGTGTAATCCTTTGAGATAAGGCACCATTGCCGTGTAGGTACGTGAGACGTAGATCAGGAACCCTCGAATCCGCTCAGCCTGCTTGTGAGGAATCTTCCCCTGCGGGATCCTTCCTTCGTCCTCATCTGCGGGTAACCCAACACTCCAGTCGTCGCCGGCGATGCCCAACTTGCTCGCGATCCATCGAATACTCCTTTGAGTTTTCCCCCAGCGTTCGTCCGTCACAAATTTTGTGACACATCCTCCGTCCGTCGCCACCACTGAGCCAGCCCAAGCGCCAGGAGTCTGACTAGGCTCCCTGAGCTTCCTTGGCGCATCCTGCAGCCCATAATAACTGCAAAGTTTAGCCACCCGCGACCCAGCCCTCCAAACTAACTCCTTTGACTGGCCTGTAATCCGCACGTCATCAATATATATGTGTAGGTCAACGGCGATGGTCCTGTCATACCTCAACTTAGATATCCACGGCACTGATGGGTCGTATCCTTCGGATCCCGGAAGGTTCAAACCTACTGTTTCCCAATGAAAAGGGTTTTCCCGATCCGAGGGGTTCCCCAAGAAGGCTTGCTTGATCCTCGTGACGGATTGTACAGACAAATATGGGCTTGACCGAAGCCCCATCGCATTTCGAGTCCAGCATCCAATCAACGTAGCCTTGCTGGCAGCCGGGCCTCGCACAGTAAGATCTAATTGTGCCAGATCAACTCCACAGTAAACCCTTGCCTCGGGGTGCAACATGAAATTCAAAAACATCTCGCCGAAATCGCGATCTCCGCACCAGCCTCCTGTCAACACTGTTCTGGTCATTGTATCCACCGTTGGCAAAGCAAACCAGGGCGCCCAGATCGACTCGTTGAAACCACTGCGTGAACCATCATACACCATTCTGATGTCTGAATCTCCTTTCGGCACATCAAACATGAACATGAACGACTTAACTTTCTCTGCATCCTCCACGATCTCGATGTACCCCCGATCAACAACTTTCTGCAGCTTGGCTGACACCTTCGCTCGCACCTTCATATCTTCATACGCTGGTTGAGCCTCTTTTGAAGTCGGCGGTGCACCCACAAACCTTGGGGCAGCACCTTGCCAGATATCCCGCTGAAAGACTTCGGGCCACCTCCAAAATAAGGGTGTAGACCCACAGTCCCACTCCCAGAACGACGCTCCATCCACTCGTCGACACGCGTCCCATCCCAATTTCTCCATGCTTATCAGATCAATTGTCGTGCTCTTACGACTTGTCAACCATTCGACGAACTCCCGTCGGACCTTACGCTTCCAAATGTGCAGGCAGAAACTGCGTAGCAATTCCAGCGCTTCGACCCAACCTAGCTTCCCTCCACATTTATTCCGTTCTCTATCGATAACAAAAGGGAAAGCCTCCAACACTCTCCGATCAAACAAATGTACTGGAGCCGGCGCGTCATCCGACTTGACAGCCTTGTCAACAACCGTGGACAATTCCACCGGCGCCGTTGCTTCAGCATTTTCAACCCTCGCAATCGAGATTGTCGTCTCTGACTCACCGTTGCCTTTCGTCATTTTAGCTTGTTCAAAGTGCGAGTCACCTTCGAGGTGCCTTGTTTTCTTACTGGCACCCTGCGCCTCCTCCATCGGTCTTTTCCTCGACAGATTCTTAACGGCTAGTGTAAGGTCATCTCTTTTTCGACCGTCCGTTACCAACGTTACCAAAGACTCTACAACGGCCGCCATCACTTTTCCTGGAACCTTCAACTTGCTCAACTGTGCCAACTGCCCACTGTTCATCCTCTTCCTCATCGTTCCCGGGAGGTCCAACACATCGACTAGCTCGGTATCGCTCAGTTTCCGCACTGCCCACTTATCCTTTGAGTAAACTGTTGGGACACAAACCTTATCGAATCTCTTCTTCCACTCCAATAGACCTCTCGCAGTATTCCTTGCTTCCACCGATCCAGTGGTAGCCACTGGCGGATCTACAGCTCGCCCGCCCTTCGTAGGATCAACCACTCGGCTTAATGTCGCTCGCACCCCTGTCGCTGGGATACACCAACCGACGTCCTCTTCCACACGACTCGCAAGAAACACCGAAAAAATCCCGTCGGTGACCCCGCCGATCGCTGCATGGCTGATTGAACGACGGTGAATGCGCCAACCCACCTTGTTGTCCCACCTGAATCGGCCTCTTCCTGTGTCGTCAATCCAAGCAATTCTCCTAACCTCGATTGCTTCCCAGACCAGGTCATCGGACTTGGGAGGCTTCCCTTCAAAGATTAAGACGTCCACCGGACTATCTTTTGCAAGAGTGACAGTAGATGCTTTAGCAGGAGAAACCAACACAGGGTCACATTCTCGTCTCGCCACGAACGGTTTTTCGCTTAAAATCCATTCTACCTGCGCCTTTCGACCAACAAAAAGATAAAAAACCTGCGGGTCAGAGGAGGATACGAAGGAAAGTTTAACTTTATTCGTATCATGTAGTTGGAGTCTGGTGGAGATCATCTGATCCACTCCAGCAGACATAGGGCGATTAGTCACCCTTCCGACTTCATTTTCCTCCCTCCCTGCACTTTGTCAGCTTTTCAACGCCACCTTCTTGATCTCCCCCACTTTGGACGACGTGTTGCGAATCGTGTTCGTGTTCACCTTCACTGCCGCTTCAACGGCCTCCAACCGAGTCACCAAACGATCGAACGTGGCTCGAGACACCGTGTGATCCCTCAAGTGAATGTTCAAGATGTAACTGAGCGTGGGGTGTGCTCCGAAGCCCATTTTCTCAAACTCCTGCATCTTCAACTGCGCCTGGAAACACCCCCATGCGCTTGAGGCGGCGCGATCGGCAGTAGTCATGTGAGGTCCTCGCCCAGGCATTCTTGCTTCATGAAGGTCTTCAAACACCGCACGCACGCAATGCGAGATGAGACCCCAACATTCAGTTTCTGAACCTCCACGCTTGAGCAGCTCAAGGTACTCTCGCGTCATCCAGGTCGATAGATCTGTCATGAACTTGACCGATGCTTGAATGGTGGCCTGGGCTACCAACAAACCTTCACCCACCAAGAAGTCGCTGGCACTAGACAGTAGCCCTCGCAGCCGCCGTCAAGCCCCTATCCAACACTGCTCGCGCTCCATCACCCATCGTTTTGGGTTCCCAGTCTTCTGGCTTCTTGACTGCAGGCAGCTTCCTCGCTTCCGTGGGCGTAGGCTTCCCAAAGAATGAAGGCAGACTTCGCGAGAAAGAGGATGCCACTCTCGCTTCTTCCGTGTGAGCGTATCCGTTCTTGCGAACCTTACTCTCAAAATCTGCGTCCGCTGCCGCATCATCTAAGGTGACACCCATTTTGAGCGCCATGACAGAATGAATATCCGAAAAGAAAACATACGACCCTGACGCTCCAGCGTGCACAGCCAACCAAGATTTAACGTCCGCGCGCGACTTAAAAAGTTTTCCTCCGATAGTCACCGCATTTGCTTGCATCTGGTTCTTTAGTTCGTGGATTTGGATCTCCATCCCCAAAAGTTTCGCCATCGATTCTGGCTCGTTTACTCCTCCGGCTGTAAAACGTACTTCGGGATTCCTTGCACTACTCGGCACGTCTGTGTTGTTGTTGTTGCTCAAACTGAAACCGAATTGTGCTCCAGTGCGAGCTGGAGAAGGTGGTAACGAAATAGACACCGGCCCACCCGAGTCGTTCACCTTAGACATCAACTCCAACACTCCTGCCTCCAGTTTTCGAATGCGTTGGTTTAGCAAGTTACCCGGAGTATGCTCATCGGTTGAGTAAAGACGATAAAGATGAAATAGGGGGGCACAGCCCTTTTTGCATGGTGTCAAAAATCTCCCGCTTCATCGACTCAGATTGCTCGGAAGCATCAGCTGCCAACACGATGGCTGGTTGAATAGCGTTTCGCAAGCGTTCCACCTGCTCTTCCAGTTCCCTGAGCACTTCGAAAGCCGAAAGAGTCCCATCGTCTTGACCGCGTTTGCCTAACAAGCTGTTAAGTTTGGACAATTGCAGATCCACCAACTCCAATTCCTCCCTCGTCTCGTAAGCGAGCGCGCGAAGCGCACTGCGATTGCTATCCGCACGATTACCAATAGATTGGAGCCCCGCTCCAAGACTCCGAATTGCCATTCTTAGTGACCCATCGTTGAGAAAGTCATCGCCCAACTCAACAGCCGTTTCAAGAGCAAATTCCGAGATGTCCTCAAATTCTTCCGGAGGCGAAACCACCTCCAACTTAGGCCGTTTCTTGAATGGGGTCATTCCAATGGCTAAGTCTCCATCCAACTTACGAGAGATTCGTTCGAAGTCTTCTTCGTCAACTTGTCCTTCGCGTCCCGCTACTCGAGCGTTAATCCCATTGAATAGTGTTTCCCAATCTAACACTTCGCGTCTCTCTTCCAAATACCGGTCCAAATTTGTGCCAAGTTTCAGGGTACCAACACATGGGCTTAAGTGCACTGACTGAACGTCGTTAGCGCCCCGGCATTGCTGACAATGAAAACAGCCTCGTCGCTACCATCATCCAGCGTTGGGAATACTGCCTTCCGTCCAACGTGCACCGACTGTGCAATCGGTCATCACGCACATCTTGTGACCAGCTTTGCCGATAACACCGCCGCAGAACGAAACACCAAGCCCAGACCCGTTCCCTTTCCAGAGACTGACGCCAGAACGCGACGACAAAACAACACCCCCCCCCGTCCACGATACATACCTTCCGCTCCACGATCAGTGGGGCTTGACGCCCGAGGGCGACCCGCAGAAAGGCCAAACAAAGCAGACATGACACCCACCGATAAAAGCAATAACACACGAGCTGAAGGCGTGTTACACAACGCGGAGCGAAGACGAAATCAAAAATAACGACGCAGTCGGGTCCAAAAGATGATCAGTCTTTTCTCTTCAACCTGTTGTTATTCTCGTTCGACGTATGTATGAGATGTTGCTCCAAAGTGCCGATTCTTGAAAATGACTTTTCAAAAGAATTGATACCGTTGCTGTGTTTGTATAAATGAATGGTGTACCGGTTCCTCGTCTGTCAGTCTTGGGTACCTTCGTAGCTTGGGGCATGGTTAGCACTACTCTGTGCTGTATGATATGGCTGGGTGCAGATAAAAAGTACCTTGGGTAGCCACCGTAGCACTCATATAAATTAAATTAGCTAGCCATTAATGGAAGGAAACTCCTTGAGTAGTTATCTGTATACAACGATGTAGTATTTTTGTATACGGGAATACTTGACGAAATTCAAATGAACGAAAATGTACGCTCACAATGAGTGAACACCATTGACGCTCATCATGCCTCCATGAGGCACCTTGTGGTCAAAGTCAACTTCAAAACGTTGAATGATTATATTCTGATAGACTTCTTGTCAACTGCTGGCTGCTGGACCGAAACTTAACAATCATGTTGAATTTGGGGATCAACATGCGCAGTGTTGACAGCATGGCAAACTGTCATGCTTGACGTGTATATTGAGAAAACATATGCAGGAGTGTGTTTTCCGCGTGGGTAGATTTTGATCCCACTCATCATAGCTACTCATGGCGGTCAATTTGAGACCTTAGGCCACGCGGGAGGTGGTCCTGATCAGAAGATAATCAAGGATCAATGTCAACAGCAATAGAGCACGACATTTGACGTGATACGTGATGAAAGAATCGGAGTGCAAAAAAACTAAATAAATATCATACTATAGCCATATGGCTGGGTACAATATCAGAGTGACTCAAGTAGGCTTAGTAGGCTTAGTAGGCTTTCATACAAAAAAAATAGTACGAGATTTTAATACTGCCACTACCGTAGACAAATGGCATCATTGAAGACGCATGTCATAAAGATTTCAGTTTCGACACCAACAACACAAACGCAAGAATCATGAAGCGCGACGATCATGCTTCCGTATCGCCCTGAGGACGAGCATCGTTAAGGAATACAGCCTTACAGAAGCTGCTGTCGAAGTCCATGGCGCATCTATGTGTCTTGAATTCTTTCAGCACCTTTTCTACCTTCACTGGAGACGCAGAGTCGTCGTCGATGCCGGAGTCCATTGTTGCTGAATTGGTAAGTTGCTTGTGTCGTATTTTGTGATATGCTTGCATGTATGCTCGGGCGCGTTGTGAAAAGAGTCGTACTCGCTCTGTTGTCACCACATTTCGTGAGAAGCATGCTCTCACTGTCCTTCGGAAGTTGTCCTTTCCGCGCTTGTCCTTCAGAGGTTGTCTTCGATAATGATTCTTGGCGCATCCCCATGCATATTCAATCCCCTCTCCAGCCAACTCACAATGGCATTTCGGAGTTCGATCCATAAATACGCCCATCTCCGTTGCCTTGAGTTGAAGCATCGTTTCTTGGCCCTCAAAGTCCTTGAGGTTTGACATGAGGTAGCGAAGGCTTGTGTCTTTTCTGAGTGCTCCCATCGAATCTTTTTTACCATTAACCGTATAGGTTCTTCGATCCTGACTGGGATCAATCCATCCACGCTCCCAAAGAATCTGCTCCATCCCTTTTGCTTTTCCTTCCCAGCCTTGAAGCACATCTTGTTTCTGGTAAGTGAGTGAGATGCCTGCGCGCTCTGCCATGTTCCTGATATGTTTCTTACTTCCTTTTGCATTCTCAATGCCTCGCTGCCGGAGCAGCTCAATCAGCTGTGGCTTGGTGTGCTCCTTTGTAGTAACCGTCGTTACGAAATGATCTTTCCTCGTTTGCTCTTGTTCTTCTGGAGTCATCCAGTATGGCCCGTTGTCTGTGGAACGGAAGACCATAGATTGAACGTCGCCCACATTGAGACTGCGGTTGTGTGGTCCAAGGTATCCATCTTCACCTTTGATAATGCTATCTCTCATGATGTTTTGCTCACCCCGTATCCCTTGTTCATTCCATCTACTCGCAGCGCATCTTCGGGCATTCTATCGTGACCGCATGAGTGATCAAATAGGAAAAGGAAGTCGTACTGGGGATACAGAGTTGTGACAACATCAGCGCAGTCTTCCAATTGAAGGACCATTGAATCGTATGTCCAGTATCCTTCTGCAGACGCTCCATACTCGAACTCCAGAACAAAGGGACTTATGGTAAGTGGCTGCTTGAATTCGCTTCCTCGTTTCTTCTTGGCCGCCGACTCATCCTTGTATTTCTTTCCAAGTCTATTAGCATTCACGCGTTGGAGTTGTTCGGTTGTTAGCGACACTCCAAACCCAAACTCACGTGAAGCAAATCCGACATCATCACCCAAGGCCATCGTCTTTTGGTATCAGTGCCTGTTCGCGATTTGGCCCAGTCCAACTCTTGTTTGTAAATGAATACTGTTTGACAATGCATTCGTCTTGACCGAACGAAATGACAGGGCGCTCATCCGGATTCATTCGCACGCTGAGATTTCCGCCAAATATAGTTTGTTCGTTCATGCAATCCATGAATCCTCGGCAGGTGTCAACATGATACTCCACCATTGCTTTTCCGGTAAGTTCGTCGGTGTACTTGTATCCGCTGCCCTTTGTGACTTCGCCTAACGCTTGCAGTTTCTCCGCCTCTTCCAGACTTACTTGAATCCACCGAAACATTCTGCGCTCAAGCGATAGATATCGGTCGCAGAAGTCCCACCGATATTGAACTGTTGCCTTCCTTTCATGTCCGTCAACGTAATATCCCTTTCGACGTGTTTCATATCGAAATCCTAGCTTCAACATCCATTGGTAAGTCGTCTTACGACAGAGACAGCTTAAGCCGTACTCTTGGAACAGATTCAACTTCTCTTCTTCAAACTCACAATTGATTATTTCATTCTGTCCTTGCAGGCGTTCCATGACAAGCGATTTTACAATTGTATCGTGAAGATACGAATGCATCATCTCGACTGAAAGCTCAGTAAGATTCGCGCGGCCATACTCTTTTATCACAGTAACGACAATAGGATGTGCCTCTAGGAAAGCAGGTAAGTCTCTGTTGCCCTTTCTCTTGATGGAAAACAATTTCTTCTTACAAAACTGAACATGCCATCGTCGCAGAACTTTTCGTTCGTTATGTATTTTATATGAACGGCAGCAAGTTGATCGATTGCATCACGGCAGCAATCATTCCACTTCTTGAATGGCATCTCCTCAATGGCAACACGGTAAGCCTGCGCGAGGTATCTTGCTTTCATTCTTATGTCCTCTTTCTTGTGCTCACTCATTGTGTCCTCGTCATCCTCAGAATCCAAACCCTCGACAATTGTTTTGAAGGCGACAGCAGATGAGTTTGCGTTGTCGAGGACGGCAATCAATTCCTCAACTCGGTCGAGTACAGTCTCCTTGTCTTCGGAGGCATTAAAAAGCTTGAATGCCAGTTTCGACTGCCACCAGATATTGCATCCTGGAGGAAGCTGGGGCTTTGTGTCGGACTCTTGTTCCGTCTTTATCGTTATGCTGGTCGGCGTCTCCTGCTCATCTCGATTGCTGCTGCTACTAGAAGTATGATTGGAAAGACGGCATGCTGGTACTACTTGTTCGGTATGCTGACTAGTTGTCGGAGTAGAGTCTTGACAACAAAGTCTTTTAGCTGCTCTTTCAACCTCTTCTTCTTTATTTTGTCGTTTACACTGGATTGCTTCTTGGTTCTTTGCGATTGACACCAAGTCAATTACATCGGGCGGAAACTGCCGTTGTTCTTTGTTTCGGGTCGCACGTTCCAGTGCCCTTATGTCATCCATCATATCTGGGATAGTGGCAAACCAAGCCTTTCCTAATGATGGACTCTGGACATGATCGTTTCCATTTGGATCACACAGATAGTAACAATGATTTCTTCGCTTGGTATCTTTTGGGCGGTAGGTATCGTAATAGATCCCAAACTGGTTTGGAGCTGACTTTTCTGCCTGCATATCTAGCTTCAATGCCGGATCTTTCAACAAAGCATTATTAAGATCATTGGCATTGAATTGTAGGGGCTCTGGAATTGTAAACCACTCATGACAGAGTGCAACAAGGTGGTCAGCAGTCCGCCACTTGTGTCGGAAACGAGTTTCACGACAAAGGTACTTTACGGAGCTTCTGATGAACCGATACCTTTCTCTTGGGTGGAGCCAAATGGATGACTGCATTCTCATACAATTGAAGAAGGGAATAGACGCTTTGGCTCCACCTGATAAGCACTCAAAGATTGGAAATGAGCGACGGCGTTTTCACCATCGTCGAGAGACGGTCCTCGTGTTGTTTGTGCGGAAAAATAATGGCGCGAAGACATCGGACGGCGCGTTTTTTGACGTCACGTACTAGGGTTACACAGAGCTACAAGAAGGATCCGAATTTTTTACCCAGCCATAGGCCTACCGCGTCTTCCCAAAATCCTTTTTTCGTGCACCCAGCCATACTAGCTCCAAACGGGTCGCAAGTGTACCTCCGATACGAATAGACAGCTCCAATGGAAAATTGGGTCATCTCGTAGAAACCAGTACAACTGTACACTAGTAGAGAGCATGTACTCGAGTTTGTCAATCCTTCGATCACAAAAAACAGCGCCGCGGAATACGCATCATGACCGCAATGACACAACAATGAACAATCATCGAACTCGACCTATCGGTACTTCGGATACTAGGTCTTGCCGTCACTAGTATGCAGGTGATCCTCAGCAGTTTTTTTTGATTCCTTTCAGATTGGTACTGATACGACAATTCCGCTTCGGGACCACCAGTAAACGAGAATAGTACGATGATGCCGGTGACGAGGCTGGGGTCTAACTTGGTTTTAAGAATAGCAAGAATGCAGGCCGCCTTCTGTATTCCGATACATTTGGTACGAGGAGTGGCACAGCGCAGCCCCTGAAATCATTAAGATTTGGATCAAGGTTGGTTGTCACAAGACGGAGTGCAAATCCAGCAGTTCACAGCACGACAGCGCATCCCCAACCCAAATCGCCGACAGATGCAGCAAAAAGCAGCCCAGAGGCTTTAAGAGATGCTGAGCATTGTAGAAAGCATGCACCCCAAAATGCATGATGCTTCAACATTCCACAGCACTTTTGACATTCAAGACACAGACGAGGTAAAGAGCAAGGAAATTGATAAACTTGAAGCGCGCCTGCTGGGTGTTTCTTTGAGCTTGGCCCTGTCAACACCAGATCAATTGATGGCTACCAGCAGCCAGGCTTCCCACAGTGCAGGCTAAGGCGACATCATCAAGGGGTTTTGTGGGTAAATGCCCTTGTCGTATTCTCCGCCCAGCATATAAAGTGATACCTGGCTGATTAGTGCAGCAGGTGTTCACACAGCAGCTCTTGGCAACGACACTACTGTTGTGACTTTGTTTCCATTGTTACAACTGGATAAATGGCAACAGGACTCCCTGAACCTATCGCACGTTGCGAAGCTCCGACTCCAAACACTGTGGGGGGACTTGTTCGGGTAAATGGGGTGACTCTCCGAGTTCGACTTGCAACAATTGCACGGAAGTCAGGTATTTGTTGTAAGGTGTTGGTTCTTCAATAGGTCCGGTAAAGCCCAACATTAGTATGACAGGAATGACAGAGAATACCCTGGAGAACTGGCCAGACCTGGTGGGATATCGTCAATTGGTTCTGCGGATGGCAAGGTAGAACTTGATGGTGTCCCGCAAGGTGCAGCTTTGATGGCTCGCATTAGGACAGATGGAAAGGTAGAACTTGATGGCTTGCTGGTTGACATGACAGAAGGATAAGAACAACAGAATGGCATCAGAGTTGGAAAGAAAAGACCCTGATCGTCACCACAGAACGCTCCCCTCGACAAGCAGCAGGGAGACAATGCTGGAAAACGACACAACTAGGTTTTGTAATTGATCAGCCTTGACTGAATTTTTTTTATTTGAAGTGAAACAAGCAATGGCGATGACTCGTGATCTGATGCATGTTATCAATCAGAGGAAATCAGAAAAAAGCCACATCGATCATGACCGGGTTCTTGTGTAGTATCAGGACAAAAGGCATATGCTATGAAAATGGAAACACATCATCAATCACATCACATATCACATCAATGAAGCATTCATCCGAGGACTGGGATCATTCATACCATTCCGGAGATGCAACTTTGCAGCAATCATCCTGAAGGCCGCCGTATCCATATTTGTGCACTCCATCCGCACAGCATACGAGCCACTACCATACTACGATAGTGTCAACTGGCAAGCACTACGGTACTGTACGAGATGTGCTACAAGCTACAAGCATGCTTTTAGTCGTACAAATGCTCTACCGTACTAGACTTCAGATTTCAAAATTTGGAAAGCGGGTATGCAAGTAGCGGGTGTCGCTATTACGGTGGTGCACTTGGTACAGTACAGGACTCCGCACTCGGCACTCCAGTTTTCCACGCTCCCACCCTACTACGGTACTTGTACTCCTACTACTAGCGGTAGGTGTATGCCATGTCAAACATGGACGAAACACACATGCTCCAAGAACTGGATAATCCGACATCCGACTATGTTGGACCGAGGACAGAGTATAGCCATTAGCCATCACATAATAAAGAAGCACCGATAACAACCTTTCAACATTGCATCACCCATGGTCACAGCTCGCAGGAGGCGAACCTCCCTGTGCAGAAGCCTCCCAACTGCAAACTCCAATCGCAACGCCGCACAACCAACTATAATGAAACTTGCATTGCTGTTTCGAAAGTTGTTCCTATGGGGTGCATTGTTTGTCGTATTCGATTTATTTGTGCTTCCTATCCTTCATTCCAACATGAAAATGGACAACAAACTGGATCATACTATACAACTTCCGAATCGAAGAAATGGCACGGACTCGTCGACTATGTCGTATGTCACCACTGGAACTCAACCCGAGACGACAGTTCCCCCATATACACAGCACGATATTCTGAGATTGTATCAACATCACCAGAATAAGAAGACCTCAGTGCTTATCTTTGATGGATGGGAATTCAAAATGTATGATTTTCACCCCAGTCAAGATGGATTTCTTTGTCGAGATCGGCTCAGTGAATTGCTCATGGATGGATTGCTCACATCTCGACCTGACCGCTTTGCCAAAGCAATGCCACCGTTCCAATTGACAATTGCCGGATGTCAGGCATTTATGGATTACACGTACTACCCCTGTGCCATTGACCATCAGATGGGATGTTCCAATTATAGCTTTCCGCCAGTTGTCACTGCTGTATCCATACCGAAGAATCCGCTGGTCACGTTTATTCATCAACTTCCATCCGAACCTTTTGGTTCGTGCATGCACATGTGGAGACATCGTCACATTTGGAGACGTAATTCTGGAACATGTGCAATTCGTCGGGAGTTGAAACAATTCAAGAGCACAACTGAAGTATGGAAACGACTCAAACCTCAATTGTACTATCGAGGAGCAGATTTTAAATTCTTTTGGTACGGAGAAGGCTTTGACCATTTGAAAGCCTGTGGCCATGTTCTGCCTCCGGATATAACCAATCTAACCATCGGTCAAGTCGCTGATATTTTACTGCAAGAACCACATTTGCAACCGCGATGTCGTATCGTTGCCCTGTCCCTCAAGGGAGAATCGTTGGTGGCACAAAACAAAAGTTTTGAAGATGACATGTTTCATACATTCTCATGGATTGATGCTAGGTTTCATATTGATGGTGGTATGCACCTGCATCAATCAACCAGTCATGCAAAATTGCTCAAGACCAAGTCAACGCCCAGCTTGGAAATGGCGATGTACAAGTATCAAATTGATCTCGGTGGTATAGGAGGAACGTCGTGGACGGGCACCATTACAAAATTGGCCATGCCTGGGCTGTTGTTTCATCATGAGACACCTGCCAAGGATTGGTTCTATGACGAAATCCAACCTTGGGTCCACTATGTTCCAGTGGACCTTACACTTTCCAACCTGTACGACATGTATGTGTGGGCTGAAACTCATCCGATAGAAGCCAAGAAGATTGCCAAACAGGGGCAAGAGTTTGCAAGAAACATGGCTTCGAATGCGTACTGGAAAACGACTTTTCAGAAGCTTTATGTCCAAGGACTTGGCCGCATCGTAGATGCATATCAGCCTTCTCCGAATGAAACGCTTTCGTCCATCTTGGAAGGATACCGCGACGGCGGGTTTGAACTCTCATTGACAGGAGTATACCCACACTACTAAACTATGGGTTTCTATCATTCTTTCCCTTCGCTTGCGGCGAAAATGCAAAATTATCTCCCCATTGCTCGATTCGCATCTCTCCGGCAGCTGGTGCCTGCTAGACTACTATGATCACAGGATCATGATAGGCCTTCTCAATTGGGTTGAAACAATCGAGTGCTTTGTTGACATTGAATTCTCTCGCTGTTGAGCGCAGCTATGCATTATGCATACTCGGGCATTATTTGCATGATACTCGGGGTAACACTCGTTCTGCCTAATTGATGCATAACGCATACAGAGTCAACGAGAGAGAGAGAGCTCACAATTTTATAATGTCCTAAAAAGTCGTATCATTTTGTACTACTGGCCGAACGACGAGGACACCGAGAGGCGCCAAGCTCCTCGCTGCATGTCCCATTCGCGTCCCCTGGGAGCCCTTCCCGAGGGACGACTGAAACCACCGTCGACCAACGGAGTTGGTTTCTTTGGAAAGATCAAATCCTCCTCTTCTTCTGAATTTTCACAAACAGCTCCAAATGGCATTCTACGAGTGTTTTCCTTCGTAATGTTGATGGCCGTCGTTGATTCAGAATCAGCCTTGCTGGTGCGGGATCTTGGAAGACGACACGTTTTGTCCCCTAAGTTGTCATTTCCATTTTCCTTTTGTTCTCCTTCCAACTCGCGGATCTGCTCTCTATAGAATGCTGTGGATTCATCCTTGCTCGCCTGTAAATCGCGAATCTCAGCGGCGTGTTCATCTGTGAGACGCTGTAGTTCAACGTCCTTGGCCGCCAATTCTTTCGCATGAGTCGCAAGAGTTTGGGCTAGTTCGTTCTGCTTATCTTCCAAAGCAGTCTCGTGTTCATTCTTAAGCCGCTCGATTTCTGCTTCGTGTTCAAGGCGCATTCGTACCATTTCTTCTTCACACTCTTCCACCTTGTCGGCCAACTCTTCAATCATCTTTTCAGCCTTGTGCATCTTCGCTTTTCGTTCGCTACGTGCACCCACTGGATAACTCTTGACCTGATTCTGGAGATTTTCAATAATGCGGTCATAGTCTTCTCTGGTCGACTTAAAATGCTGCTCCATTTCCTCAGAAACTTCTGCCCGCACGTTCTCTTCAAGGCTGGTGAGTTCTTGTGCCTGTTCTTCACATGTCAAGCGAAGACTTGAGATTTCCGCCTCGGCAATCGATAAAGACGCCCGAGAGAACTGATTTCTTTCCGAAGGGCATCGTCGGATGAGCCTGTCTGTGCGGTGACGCGCTGCATCATTCTGTCGTGCAGAGTTGAAGTAGTTGCTGGTTTGGAAGCAGCACGCTTAATATCGCGATCGTTGGTGTCGTCAACTGCCTTGCGTTTGCCCAATAGTTTCGGAGAGTATTTGCTGACCAACTTCGAGATCTGGCTTTGTTTCTTGTGGCCATTAAGGCTATAGCCACCCACAGTAGTCTTTTTACTTGCAACGGGTTGAATGAGGACATTCTTGGCCGAAACAGCATAGCCTAAAACATGCTGCGTCTCATCAAAATCACATGCACTCGGATTGACGTTGACGATCATTGAAGTCCGCGACGCACTTGGACCGGTCAAGTGGCTCATAAACAAGTGAGTGAGTTTGGATTCACGGAAGGGAACCACTGCCTTTGTTGACCCCTGGTTCTCGCGCATGACACTCAAGCAGCGCATGAGCTTCATCAAAGAGGTGTTGATGATAGTGGCTTCTTTTTGTCGAAGACCCCCGGTTCGCTTGGTTCGTTCACTGCCGGCCAGGTCGACGATCCAAAATTTGATTGACTTGGCGCTTTCGTCGTCAATTCCGTCGTTAGACTCTACAATTTGGGGGCTCAACTCCATCTGACAGATGCAGTGTGATCGACTGGAGTCCGCATTAATGTTGTTCGAGGATGTGTGACGCTTGGCCGTAGCTTGTTTAGCAAGCTCAAGACCTTCTTGCACATTGTGAACGCGGTGTTTGACTAAATCTTTGACATAGATGTCACCCTCTTGAGACTCTCGCAGCTTTAGCGATGTGGGTTTGAAGTTTGGCATTTTGGAAGTAGAAGAATCGGGGAGAAGATCGTATACATTTTCGTTGTATACCTCCATGTAACTCATGGTGAGTTGCAAGTTGGTGCCTTCAAGTCTCCCTATGATATCCTGCAGTGCCCTGGGGATAATACCCCAATTCGACTGTTGATCGGGAAGTGAGTTGCCCATGATTGTGAAAGTTTTCCCTGCATTGGTAACTCCGTATGCAAACAAGAGTGCAGATTCCCTCGATTTTGACCCGTTCGGAAAGAGACCCTGTACCAACGGTGCTGCGATGGTCGAGTAAAGTTCATACTGTGTTGTTTCTGGCGAAAAGACACGTTGAAAAGTGAATTCTTTGACACCGCCAGCGTTAAGACTGTCACGCACAGCTTTCCCAGCATTTGAGTTGGACGGAGGATGAGTGCGAACAGTCGTCGGAAGGCCAGTGCTTGATGGCAAGATCTCGATGGTGTTGTACTGTTCGTCGTTCGCACTGTTACTGGTAATACTGGCAAGTGTGCCATGATGTTTCGCTGCAGCGTGTCCAAGAGCCGGTGGACGAATGCGAAGGGATACTGACAGTGCCGATGAAGCAGTTGAAGGAGCGTATCGTGGAGGAAGCATGGACGCTACAGCAGCATTCTTGGACTCTAATCGAGCAATCTTTTCTGCTACGCTTGCATGCCGATCAAACGTTTCACTCAGATTCTTTCGCACTTTCATTGCAGCCTCAAAGTCGTTTCCATCGCTCTCAATGCTGAGCTCATCCTCTTCGTCCATGACAACGGTTATATCGTTCATGTTCTCCGCAGCGTTATTCGCCTCGTTCATCTCGGCGTTCCCCGTCATGGTCAAACCGTCAAAATTGTTCGTCGTTTCCAAGCTCTTCGACAGTGTGTCGGTCTTGTCCTGATCTACGTATGGACAGAATCAGCTAAATAATTCAAATCTGGGAAAGAACGGTTTTTTGCGTTCCTAGTTTGCGAGTTAGTTCATAGGGATAATATCTGATGCTCCAGTATTTTTGGTCCGGCAGTTGGCATCGCTGAGAGCGTGCCGACGCCAAGACTCCGTCGCCACTTAGACCAAAATTCTGGAACGTCAACTGTACACGCGAGTTGAGATACATCTGGAACATCCACACTTGAAGTTTTTGTAAAAGTAGCCGGCTCTATAACATATTTGAGCATCGCCGGAAACATGTTTTTCTTTTCCGTTTCCAAGTACAAAGATGCCTTCACATCTTTCTGTCCAAAGTAACAAAGGCGACCAGATCAAAACAATCTACCATGGCACTTTGCGGCGTTGACGTTCCATGCTTCACCAAGCCTACGCATTTGACCCGCAATGGCCTTGATCTGGAAGATGAGGAGCCGATCGAGATCAACTACGACTCCGCTGAGCTCACCATGCTCTACCAAGCCATTGAAGACAAGGCCTTCATGGCTGCGATTGATTTCTTGGAATCCGGCAAGCCAGAAGTTTACGATGAGTGTCGTACCTGGGTTACCCGTTATGAGCAGGAGAATCCCAAGAAGATTCGTTGGTCTCAACTGCCTCTCCACGCCGCCATTGTGTTTGGCGGTCCGACCAAGCTCATTGAACTCCTTGTCGAAATCTACCCCAAGGGAGTCCGATGTACCGACGATCGCGTCATGCTCCCAATCCATTTGGCCTTTCGTAAGTGCTCCAATGATGCCATCCTGCACTGTCTTTTGACCAAATTCCCAGAATCCATCAACGCCAAGGATTCCAGAGGGCGCACTCCTCTCCAAGTTCAGCCCTCCAAAAAGGCTGAAATCATCACCATGTTTGAAGAGAATGCCAGGACGCGAGCACGAAAGGCATTGACGGATGAGAAGATCTCGGCAGTTCAGGAGAGACTTTCGATTGCCGATCAGTTGAATTCAGATTTGCAGAACAAGAATGAGCTGTTGGAAGAGCAAAACAAGGCACTGAAGGAGCAAGTCGCGACTCTCGAGCAAGAGGTTGCCGATCTCAAGGAGGCAGCGGCGAGCCCATCGTTCATGCCGATCATGTCCGTACGATCTACCGAGAGAAAGAATTCCGCAGATAAACGAGCTGCTGCCTTGGCTACGCGCAACACCGCCAAGGAGGAAGCGTCTAAACCAACTACTGAAACCGAAGAGAGCACCACCAAGGAAGTTGTTGTCGAACCAAAGAAGAGGATGCCATTGATCAGGATGATTTTCCGTGGATTCCGCGGACGAAAGCGCAAGACAGCAGCGTCCGATTCCAAAGCTGCTGTTGCGACGGAACCCCTGAATGAAACATCGAAAGAGGATAAGGAAGCTACAATCGCTGGATCAGAAGATGAGCAGGAGAAGTCTAACCCAGCTAGTGACAGTGATGCGGAGATCATCATCGAAACTGTGGTGGAGAGTGCTGCGAGTGAACAAGCCCCAGCCGTCGTTGAACAAATCGCACAGTAAACCCTTGTTGTGTGCAACACACCATGAGTGGAGGTGTTCCATTTTGACCGAGAGGTAGATTATCAGATTTAAGTGTAAGAATCGTTTGTGCATGAGATTTCCTATTCGACCAGACGACTAGAAGTTTTTTACCATAAGCAACTGGTGAAGAACAAATTTGATGAGGCTCACATGGGCAGGAATTGCACCGTGCGAACTTTGTGTCTGGTACTACTTCGTAATAGAAGATGTCGGATGGTGATCAGGGAAACGAAGCGCAGCAACTGATCCAATATTATAATCAAGAGCGATTTAGCTCTTTGGAAGTACCGGTAGTACTCGCCAAGTACAGCCTAGAAGGAGTGTTACAGCTGAAAGATCGTAGTGAGAAGAGGTGGGTGGTAGTCGAGAAACATACTTTGGACATACTTGTAGAGCAGATATAAAGATAACTCACTTTGTCAAGTTCTAGTAGTCTACTTCTTATCGTTTTCATAGAGGTAATGTTGCTGAAATGGTGAATGCGAGTGGTGTCATGGTGTCATGGACCTACTTATTACCGAAATCTACTTATACATACACCAATACTACCAGGAGATTTTCTGATCTTTTTGCATGTCTTGATCATATCTCTCAATTTATTTCGAAAAACCTGTGACGTATAACAGCAGTACCAGTACTGTCCTTTTAATTGACCGCACATCACACAAGCAACAGTGTGTCATACTGCTGTACTCGGGAGTATAGTGCATAGTGTATAGTGTATAGTACACACTGTACTCAGTACCATTTGTAAGTACCACAGACTCCTTCTCTCTACGCAGTACCGGTACGAGTAGAGCGAAATGCAACCAATGACCAATGACACCTGGAGTCCAGTACCAGGCCCTCCAGTACTGCAGCATATTCTCGTACTACAGTACACTTAATTTACAAGCGCAGCTGTACATATATACATGGAAAGAACACACGCAATAAACACCTAACGCCATTTCTGTAGATGCCTCTGGGAGAGGCTTTTTGGCCGTTTCTGTACTTTCTCCGCTGTACCCACAGCCGACGGAGTTCCAAGTTGCAAGTTGCAACATACAAAAGCAAAAAAGTCACTGGGAACGATGAGGAGGTCTACCAACAGCAAGAAGAGCTGGGAGCAGCCGCAACTACAATCGCAACAGCGGCATCAAGGTAGTTCCCAGTTTCAAGGATTCTTGCTTGGTGCCTTGGTGACGTGTTTAGTGCTATCCGTGTCGAGTAGGATTCAGAATTTTGGTCGACGCCCCGATGTCCCCGTTGCAGCAAATGTCCAATCGCCGCAAACAAGCACGAAACCTCCCTTGTCTGTCAAAGGCAAAGTCACCATTCCAACTGATGTTTACGTGGTTGACGAATATCATGAACCATTGTCACGTCAATTACCAACAAAGCCCGGATCGGGAGTTATGAAACCATCCTTGGAACACTTTCGGCCGGATCAGGGTCTGGAAACCACTCCCATGCGCATTACGGACGCTGACACAGTTCAAGCACACATGCGATTTTACTACGGAACGAATGCTACTTCCCCGCCGCCCACCTTGATTTACTTTGTCACACCCACGTACAAACGAGTTACCCAAATTGCCGATTTGATTCGTCTGGCCAATACTTTGGATCATGATTGTGCCATTTATTGGATCGTAGTGGAGGACGCGACTGGCTGTTCGAAACGAGTGCGAGATATATTGGATCGGACCGGACTCCCTATGCCCATGTGGCTGCCAAGACACCGCCACCGCCGTCGCCACTTCCCAAGAATTTTAAAGTTGCAAGGGTGTCGAACAACGCAATGTTGCATTGGATGTGATTGAGTATTTGGGACTGGAGGGTGTTGTCTACTTTGGTGACGATGACAATGCCTATGATGGTATGTAGTGTTATTTGTCACGGGATTGTGCGCTGACCATGGAATCTCTCACGTCGTTTCTGTTTTCTCCACAACTAGTACGAATGTTTCCAGAACTCCGACGCACCAAACGAGTTGGAACGTTTGGAGTGGCATATGCGGGTGGGGGTACATATGAACGTTGTATGGTGAACCCAAAGTCTGGCAAGGTGGCCACCTTTGTCACAAACTGGATCGGTGGTCGACAATTCCCTGTCGGTAAGTGCCAAACTGAATCCTCTCTTGTGTTTTGCAGCAAAGTATTCAACCCACAGCACAATTTTGCATGTATCACCAACTATTTCGTAGATATGGGCAGCTTGTCATTTCATACGTCAGTGCTTCTCACAGAAAAGAGACCAAGGTTCGCTCATGATTGGGGCCTTGGATATCTAGAAACCAGATTTCTAGAACTATTGATCTCCTCGAAGCATGAGTTGGAGCCATTGATGAACAATTGCCAACGCATGTACGTGTATCACGTTAAAACAGAGTATCCATATTGGAAGTCACGACAGGTCCCTATTTCTATGGAGAAGCAAGATAACTTGCATTCCAAGATTTTCCCGGCAGTGTAGTTTGCTCCATCTTCCTTTGATCATCATGAGTGATTGCTTGAGTGTTACTCCTGTACGACAAAGAAGCTGGACAGCCGCCGCCGTCATCATAGGCGGGAAACAAGTGGACCAGGAAACCATGTCCGGGTGTTTTAGTGTCACGATCAGACACATGTATAATGTTTCCTGAAACTGCAAGCCATATACCCACTGACATGGTTTCAATGGAATGATCTTTCTCCGTGGCCATTGACCAATCCCGCAACTGTCGCGAAGTCATCATTGAATGGAAAATGATACAAGTTAATGCTGCAGTTGTGAAAAATAGAGGCCATGTATAGAGATGTGAACAGTACTATTCTTGATACTACCATGATCGTAAATCAAAAACGCAAACTTCTCGTTCTCGCAAGAAAATCGACGTTTATTCGAACCATCCCATTTCCCACAAGACCCCGGAAAAGCCAGGCGTATGTGCGCTCGGCCATCATATGATTGATGGTATATTGGTAATACATCAGTCGGAAATCCGTGAGATCAGATCGCAATAACCACACATTGCATGTCACTCATGAATCACTTTCATCAACGGCAAGAGGATCAATCGTCGCCTCGACAATCCTCTGGTGCAATGATTGATGTTTGGGAGCAAACTGAAATTCCCCAGTGGCCTGCCGCGAATCTGATCGGTTTCGGTCCAGTGTTGAGGCACTCATTCGTACCAAGCGCGTTCGTCGGGGTTCAGCGTCGACGAGTTCGGTCCCCGAGCCATCGTCGCTGCTGCCGTGCCACCATGGTCCGCCGCTCCCCCGGCGGATCACTGGTTCGTCGTGACGTCTGGAGGCCACCACACGAGTGGCTGCGAGCGCCGTTTTGTTCCTCAGTGACACCTTTGGCACAAAGATGGGCATTAGAACTCCGAGACATATAATCGTAATCAGCACAGATCGGACCAAAAAGAAAGCCGATGGATCCTGACCGACTAGAAACAACACTGGCACACCCAGCACTGCTGCTTCCGTCATGAACAACATGGACAGGGTAATATTTGTACTTTCGTTGAAATCGGTTTGTAATGACCGAGCTTTGTAACTTTGCCAATTCGCACATCCGAGGGCAGCAAAGTTAAACACACAAAACAACGTGTAGAAAATGATTTCATTTTGCTTCGATGCGCTCGCGCAAGCTCCCGTTGAACCACTGGCTTGGCCAGAAGTCATAAATTGATCATCGGTAGAGCGAACCCACACAAGAGGGTCAACCACTGACCAGACGGTCAACAACAAAAAGTTCACACTGAGCAGGATCGCAAACGGATAAAGCACATCCTGAATTCGCACTCGCATTCTTTTGAATCGGATGGAAGATTTTATCAGTTTGTTCAATCTCCAGATTTTGCAAAAGAGGGCTGAGAAAGTGGTTGTGAATCCAGCGGATAACAGCCAAAGCTGTGACATGCACGACACATTCAAGGACGACGTCGGCATGGGCTCCTGAAAGCTCATTGGAATGATGGAGGCCGCCATCACGATAACGCCGACGCACAGCATGTACAAGAAAGGCGGCTGGGATCCACGAATGTATTTTGCTTCCGGTGCACGTAGGTGAAGACGATCCAACCCAGTGCAGTGAGGATGACAAGTATGCACAGCGCCAATCCCGAGATCCTGGTTGTATTGTTAATCAAGTTCAAATTAACTTCTTGTGGTGGCATTGGAAGTGGTGGATTGGTTGAGTTATCCGAGTATATGAACTGGTTCACGGAGTTTCCATGATCGGCTTCATCGTATCGAATAAGTTCCACGGTTCTCCGTTTGAATCGCACCTTTCCATTTTTGGAAGCGGCCTTGTCAATGACGAAATTATCCAGGGAGGACTGAATCGACGCCGGATCACGAGTTTGTGTACTCCGTGATAAGCGGATGCGTCCAGTGGCACCATCAAATTCGCTCTGCGATATCGCGCTGTATAAGTCAGCTGAGGAAAAGAATTCCTTGTCGATATTACAAGCTGCGTATGCCGGCAGGAGCATGGCGTCGTATGCGAGTGCAAACCAAAACGTATAAAACGGTTCCTCCTTCGTCAAATTATAGTTCACAAAAACTTCCTTGTCCTCGTTCTTGACAGTACGGACGAATTCCTCTTGTAGTTCTTCATCGAACTGGAATTGCATAAGAACGGCCTCTGCTGTATCTGGCACTTTCGGCTGAAGAACAAGGGTTCCGACTCCGTTGACTGAGTCAATAATTTCCTATCATCAGCATCGAATTCTAGCTCGTCCAGTAATGAATCGTTCAGGAACCAGACGAAACCAGGTCCTGCAATACCGGCTCGATACGCTGCTCTCATGATCTCAGCCTCGATTGCCTTCGATAAGTATGGAATGCCGAAGAAGTAGTTGAGCTTCGTCTTTTGTAACTCTGTCATGGCAGCGTCTAATGACCCTGGTTGCAATGCCTCCTCTATTGTCTCGTACCAAAAGCTTTCAATTCGCATGTTCCGTTTGGCAGCCTCGGTACGGATGTCACGGAGATAATTCTCCCCGAATTCATTTCGAATGTACACCACCCCAAACTCGTAAACACCAAGATCAGCAAGATGTTCCACCATGACAAGAGCATTACCTGCATCCGTGGGAATAACTCTCGCAAACGTTGAGTAAACTTCTCGATTCTCGAGTTCGGACGATGTTGCCGAACTCGATACCAACGGTACTCCATAAATGCCACTTAACACAGCCGCAGTTTTGGCTTCGCTACTGTAAGCACCTCCCACAATCGCCGCGGGGTAGGGTGCCTCGATGGAGTGAGGGTTCCGTTGCAACAGTTCTGCAATGTACCGCGATCCCACGACTGGACTGTACTGCGAATCGAATATTTCAGTAGAAAATTGAATGTCACACCCTTCGAAGAGTGCCGGTAGATTGGCCAGAATGGCGGGATTACGGTCATTAATGTGCTTGACAGCCAGAAAATATCCGACAATAATAGATAAATCCCATCCATCCACTTCATACGAACCGTCGTCACCCTCATAGGTGAATGGAACGACAAGGGGTAGATGTACCAACCGAGTTGTAGCATTCAATCGAATGACTGGCGAACCGTCTTTAACTTGGGAAAGGACATTATTATCTTGACTTACTTGCCACCAAAGCGGCAGTCAGCATGGGAATGGCGAACACACTAGTCGCTTCTTCTCTGAGGGGTGTGTGCAATGGTTTTGCTTGTGTTGATTTGCTGGTTTGACGTACACCCTCTCCCAAAGTTTGTTGTGACGCTGCTTGTGATACCTGGTACGTATACACAGCGCAGTTCGTTTGAGTCACTTGTCACTTTCCCTTTTTTTTTAAGAGTTCAGGAATTCAGCACCCGCACCAGTGGCTGCATGGACGCCGATACTTATTGAGTACCGTTTTGCGTGCTCTGGTAATGACTTGTAGCGTTCGTGTTGAATTCTCTGAGGATGTCCTCCAAAATGTCGTAAGACCATCGACAAATGATTTACGTCCTTGACCATTTCGAATACTGTTCCAAAACCGTGCTTAGAGCATTGGTGTCTTTCACGTGGGACTATTTTCCACTTAGCGTTGGAAGTACATTTGCAGTTGGAAAGGGACCATTTTATCCGAATGCGTTGCACGTTTTGTACTTATGCATTCTGGGTCTTTCGAGGGGATACGACAAAATGACTGTGACAAACGAAGTCTTATCCGAATAATCAAATGTATTTTGGGATGAATAAATGAAGATGTTTTGGGTTTAGTAATCGTTCACGAATCAAATTATCTTTAAGATTCAGATCATGACCGTCTTTCTTCACGATTTATAATGAAAGAGCGAATTCCTTCTGCCGGTACACAGAGCAGAAGGTGCTTTTAGCAGCTGTTTACAGTATTGTCCTATGGACTCGACTGCTGCGTGAACAAAATCGGATACCATGTACGTATGCATATGATACAACATTTCGAGAGGCTCACGCATGCATAATGCATACAGCCCTCGTGCCACTGTATCCACCTCATACAAGACTACTACTATATCATTGTGTATGCATAGGTACGAGCAGAGTAGTAGATTGGTGAGTTTTACATACTACTGTAAGTGCTGGTATGCCTTTCGAGTCCAATTGGTGCGTTTGCTACAGCAAAACTACCGAAAAACCCTCTTTTGCTCAAAACTGCTTTGGTAAAGCAAGAAAGTGGTTTTTGCGCAGATTGGTTTGGGGGTCCCCAAAAGGAGATACAGGACTGTACTACCAGTACTGTCGACAGGACTCCGAGTATACTCAGTAGTTTTTTCACAGAATAAGCAAAAATGCAAGGAAATTCTCTTAGCAGTTGGTTCCATTAATAGTGGAGCACAATCAATGAATGGCATGCATAGGACTATGTTTACTTCACTCTTCCAACTGGTGAGCACTCTTTTGAAAATGATCCATTCACTGTCTGTCTGAGCAAGAAGAATCAATTTTAAGCAGTGTTTTTATTACTGGAAGAAATCATCCAACAGCCATGTAGTGAGTTCTAGAGTAACGAGGAAATCATACAAGATGTAGTGAGTAGTGATTGCTACAGAAAAAGAAGTCATGTGTGAAGACAATATGGTCAAGAACAACATGTGATTTTGTAGCTATGAGAAAGAGTACTAATGCTGTACAGGTACATGCAAGGGTATGCTGGTATGCGGGGGTGTCGTCATTCTTATATGAGGCCTAGTATCATATTCATGGCTGCCAAAACACTTTTGCAGTTTTGGGGCGGCGGGGTTCAAATCCAAAAACCACTAAGATGAAAGAAAACTTGGTGCAGTCCAACATTTGAGCAATGAATTGTCATCACCATCACTAGCAGTGTCCATAGCAAGCAATGTATTCATTTCCTTCTTGCAACATGTAGTGAGTGACACAGACATCATGTGATAACAAAAAGGTTTAGAATAGGTGATATTGTGGGATTACATTGAGGCAAAAGCGGTTTTGGGGGTGTTAAACCAACAAGCAAGTATACATGCTGCCTGGCTCCAGTCTCTGGCAGTTCATAAGCAAGAATGTAGTACAAGCACTACCATAATTACCGGCAGTTACACTCCACCGGGAGGTAAACTCCAAGGACGGAACTTTTGGAACATCCAATGGTACGCAGACTGCTTGGAGTGGAGGACAAAGCGATTGCGGCATACTTGGTGTCAGACGGCATTGATCAATATCGGGTTGGCTTCCTTCAGCGGCACTTAGCTAGTGCCGCACGCAAAGAACTATGATGGCGTATTGGCTCAGATAAAAGAGGTGACAGAAGCGATAGTGAGAGCCCCAGCAAACGAAAAAAGTATCATCATAATCGTGGGTGTTGTCTTGCTGCAATCATCTCATACATTCCACCAACACCAACAGGTTCTGCTACACCATCCGCTCCTAACCTTGATCTGGCTCCAGCGGCCAAACGCAGCAGCAACAACAATGCTCAAGATGAAGCCCAAAAAAGAAGTTGTATGGCAGGAGAGACCTCGGAAAACGAGGATGTGTCAATGGCATCGTTGGCTACTACCACGGGTAACAGCAGCAACTTACAGAGAAAGAAGGAAGCCACAGATGCTGGTGATGCAAAAACTGTAGCAGCACCAGCAACAAAGGAGCGAGACCAAGAATGTATTGCCAACAGTCATCACAACACCAATTGTGCTTCACCCCAAGACTCGGTCATGGTTCAGCAACGACAGCAGGGATGAAGACTATGTTCCAGAAGAAGAAGAGAGCTCTTGTCGTTAGAATTATACACGTAGCTGATTAACAACATGGCAGCGGTTGTCAAATTTGTATCATCATTAGTATGAAATTATCATTAGTAGTTTCACTCGAATAGGCCAAAGTCTCTGATGATCACTATTGTAGTAGGGTACTACTCGAATGATCAATTAATTGTCCTTGTTACTATAGTAATATGCAAAACACTAGCTATTGGTCCTCCACCATGCTGTTTAGTTGCCTGTTGCTGCCGCCGCCGCAGCAGGTGGGGGTGTGTCAGGGAATCATGTGTAGTTCCCATGACGCCATGAATTACACGCTATGTTTTGCGTCAAATCGTTTGCCGCAGCATTGAACAATATCAGCCCTTGAAGGCGGTGACGTTGTTCCAGTAAGGGTACTTTGATTGATCATCCATGCTTCCCACTGTCTTTGGACATGGTCTTTGAATGGCTTTTTCACCCTGATGTTGACTGGTTGACATAGTAAAGGGGTGCAGCCGCCAGGGATGTGCTCTACTTCAACACCCAAATCTTGGATTTTTGAATTAACCGATGCCATCATGTGGCATCGGTAAGAAGCGAGAAAAAGGATTGGGACAATGCCCTCTGGAGCTGTTGCAATGTATGGTTGTAGCACCTTTGATACCCACATCATTATCACTTCTTCATCCATCCACGCGTTTCCCTGACATGCATAAACCATGTCGCTTGTATGACCTGGAATTCATTTCTTACAATGCGACCATTTGGAGTTCCTTTGAAAACCAGTAGCGGCTTCAGAATCTTACCGGATGCTGTCACTGTCATAGCAAACGTTGCACGCTTTGTGTCCTTCGTTGATTTCCGAATGTGCACGGTTCGACGACCGACAAGTGCCAACCTCTAATGTCTTCTTTGCATTGTAGGTAAAGGGGATCGGCGTTTGATCCAAATTCAAGATAAAATCTTGATGCCGGGAAGGTTTATCAGCAACTTTTGGCTGAGCAAATGTTACCATGTAATCCATTGCCTCTGCGGCAGTTTCAGTGGGGGAGTGTTGCGATTCACGAGTTCCAAGTTTGAATCATACAATACCGTGGGTTCTTACATACCTCTGTGTAGCAGTGTACTACTGTGATGTTCTTGACTTTGACTGAATGCTGGACTGTGTTGCACCGCTTTCAGCATAACAATTGAAATTGAAACAGGCATTCCCTGTTCACGAAGTTCAAAATATATTGGAGGAGCATCATGTTGCATTGGACCCAGCACAGTTGAACACGGACCGGGACAAAGGCTTCTTGCCTTCTTGCTGTTCTTTGCCTGTTGCATGGTGTCTGTCTGCTTTACCCATACACCGTAGCTACATGATGGTGTGATGGATATTTAGATCCTCGCATGCAGCCAGTTGACTCATCCCCATGTCAATCTTCTTTCGTACATTTTGAGGGATTGCAAGCTTTTCCAGTAATGAGAAGCACCGTCGCCCCCTACTAACTGGTGGAGGAGCCAACCTCTGTGATGGATGGATGGGCATGGATTGCCCGATTGGTGTTTTCTTGAAATGGCAGTACTGCTGCTGTCCATTTGTCATATTTTTTAATCACTGCGGCTAAAGTGGCATCGCTCTTTGGTCTTGGCGCGTATTTCTGTCTGTGGTGTGCCGTATGGGCTCAACGTTGGTGTGCGTTCAAACAAACCATGCCGTTTTTAATGCTGCTTTATGATATTTTAATCTTGTATTTTAACACAATGAGACTCCAAATAATGTCGGGACATAAGCTCCATTTCACTAATTTTGTGCACAATTCCCGGTGCTCAACTGTCGGTAATTACGGTAGTACCCTATCCATGCTAAAACTGCACTACCAGTCTTACTCCTCTATTCTACTCCTACAACTCTAGTAGGTACTACTCGAGTACCTGCTGATAGCAGCAGGAAGGTCCGACAAATTAGATATGTAATAGCTATCATCTCTCCAGATAAAAAAATTACTCCAAGAAATGTTTTCTTCCAACCTGCTCCACCCAGCATCAACTTTGTTATACCTGCTGGTCTGTCTAGATTTGCACATTGTCAACCAAAACAATTCCTTGCCACTTTGAACGAAATTTCTCGATTGCCTTGATTTGAGTTCCGCTGATGTGATGTTGCTTGTACACTCGTAGAAATCATATGTACGCATGCTTTTGCAAAATTCATCACAAGTGGCATGAATAATGTGTTTCGTTACTTGTTGGTACTAGGAGCAGCATAGTACTAGATGCATAGCTAGTTGGCAGCGCTGTATCTTCAAGTCAGATCCACCACTCTCGCTGTCCGCATAAAGTAGTACTGGCTGTCAATTCTGGTACGTCCTCACGAAAGTATGATAGGAATTGCATGGCTGTTGATGAGTTCTCAATGCGTCGTGATCTGACTGCGATATTTGATTATTCCTCATGTGATTGTTTTGGCAAACACTTTTTTGAGGGCATATTCACAAAACAATGTCAAAAACCACTTCAACGTTGGAGCCTCTGCTGTCACAACAACAAAACGTTCTGAGGCACTTGCATGACAAATGTTTCTCAAAAGGCTGTGCTGGATGTTGAAAGATCACAATACTGGCTGGCTGTAAAGTTGGTTTGATGCGTCTAAAAGTTGGTATGATTGGTCACAGCTTTGTGTGAGATTTGAATCAATATGACAGCATATTGGGCACAAGAGTCAGATAAATGTAATAATTAGTGTGTTTCCATTTTCTTGAAACAAGGCATGTCAAAAGCTGATGGTAACTCAACAAATCATACATTTATACCACTTTGCCATGTCCACGCATCTCATACAACAAACAATATGTCAGACACCAATAAGCAGCCAGATGAAGGAGCACTTGTTTCACGTCCCAAAGCAACTGATTGTGGCCCAACAGACATAGTACAGACTCTTCAAATAGTACCCCAATATCCCAAAAGCGCAGGCAGCAGCCTCTCCAAGCAATTCGCCGATAACCTCCCAATGTCCACCACCCCAATTCCAGGAATGATTACAGAGCAATGGAGGCTTACAATTTTTTTGGTCTAACACCATCAAAGGGTATTCCTTAAAGCACTCAGGCATCAGAGTTCAGATCAGCCAATGTATACGAAAGAAACGAATGTAGCAAATCATTTCTGCTCTCAGCCCTCATGTTCGGCGTCTTTGGTGGCTCTCGCAGAATGCAGCTTTGCTTACTATCCAAACGATCAGACCCCAGATTGTATTTGGTCGGCTAGCTAAGTTGGTGGAAAGATCGGTTTACTTACTAGCCGGCCCAACCTACTGCGCATTGGCAGCCAATCGACACTACCGGTAGCTAGTGTGGTAGTCACCCGTTATTATGACATTGCCCGCCGGCTACTGGGACAAGAAGGTGGATTCGCAAGGTGTAACAATCGCCCGCCGACTGTCAGAGGATGGCACATTAAAGACTCTGCAGCTCACAAATCTTTTTGAATTCAATTTGGTAAATTTCTCAGAGGCTACTGCTGGAGGAGGGTACTACATACAGCAACCGGTGTACTGAACTTTGATGATGATTTAAAGACATAAAGACACATCACCACTGAGCATGACGCAATGCCATCAGACAAGATGAAAGTCCAAAGACCCAAGACTGATCATCATCAATACTGCACTCTGATCTTGTTTTCAAAACCTTACATGCACAACTTGCTTGCATTGAAATTCCAGATAGTTCTAAAGCCTACACAAACCTTGTATTACCATACAAACAGCTATTGTGTAATATTCTGTGATACACCACAACTCGTCTACTTACGTGATACAATATGCAGCATACTAGTGGTTTGAATGCAGCTTCCTGCTGGTGGGCAAGTCTTATGCAATATAAGACTCCACCATATCCACCATATCCACCTAATACTCCATCCAAATACAAAAAACAAAATTCATGTTTTGAATGCTTTTCAAACGTGCTTGATCCACGAATAATCAACACATTTGCTGGTTAGATTGATCCTTATAAAGACCAGTCCAACTAGAATGTAATACAAAACAAAATAAAAACTAATTATAAGCTTGTCACCGTCTCAAATCTGTCAGGACTTGAATGTGTACCTTCTTTAGCAGGCTGTTCCTGCTGGTGGATGATCCTATCGCTATGACATTGTGTAATTTGGTTGTCATTGAACATTACCCATCGCCCAATATGGAGGTTATCTAACGTCTCCTAGTATATGTTGTTAGCTTGTCATGATGAAATTCCTTCCCTCCCCAAATGCCTTGTTCTTTACTTGCTACTAGTGTTGCTGGTTCCAACAATTATTTCAGGTAGTTATAAGTCAAGGTAGGTGTCTACCTGGTTGGACTTAGCTAATTGGCGGTGATGTGCACATCTCTTTCTGTATCACCTTAAAATGTGGACCTCTTGCTGAGTGGATTGCTTTTTATCATCTAACTATGACTTGCATTTTTATCATCTAGCTACTACTTGCATTGTGATAGCAGCGCATAAAGTAGGTGAAAAGGTTCATTTCACCCCTTTGGAAGCAGCATGTTTAGACAGCATTCTTGTTAGGACCTTTGCGCCTACAGGTTGCCTCCGCCTTTGGAATATATGCTGTTAACCTTGTTGGTGAAAAAGAGGTTGCCCTCTACGTTGCTGTCAAATCAGAGTACATATTTGGAGGTCATCAAAAGTACACATACATGGTGCAACATTCTACTACTATGAAACACTTGTTCTCTGCAAAATGAACAGCGGTTTGCCATATGATGATGGAAAAGGTTTGTTTGTTGGATCCTCCAACCACTGCGTTGTAGATAATACTTAAAACATCATGGAATCCATATTGCTTGACTCCAAAACAAGATTCCTCTTTAACTTCACAGATACTTTTCAATGTTTTCCATTCACTGTCTTTCATTTTGGTGAAACCTGTGTTTTCATTTCAAAATTCTAAACCTGAATATTTGTACATATTGTTGTGCAAAATTGTTATGACATATCATACTATTCAAAATGTTGTGTGTTTTTAATGTATGATTTGATCGTTTTATTTACTTATTCTTGCATATATAATTAAATGTTTATTATGCTATTTGAAGGAATGAAGAAAGAATTTTGGTGGTAGCTAAATGGCAATGCAGGTTTGGGAGGAAAACAAAAACGTGAACTAATGATCGGGTTGTGACCGTGTCGCGGCCGGTACGCCGTAGCCGTGTCCCCGCCCCCCGGCGGCCAAAGTGACTGGAGAATTTTGGAGATGACCTTCACACAGTATTTCTCGCTCCGACACTTTAAGAGTCTATGAAAGAAGGTTTGATTGTGAACAATGTATGTATAGCTTACGAGCGAGGAGCCAACTGAGTTATTCTTCATTGGCTATATTTTCTCGTCTGAAATTGTTTGCTTCACGACATGCATTCAATTGCACCATCTGCAGGAACTCCTTCCTGGGAAGCCCTGTCAAGTAAACATTTCTAGCCAACACCATCAAGAACAGAGACGGAACCTTCTGGTGCATCAGGACCACAGCCATATGTCCTCCCTCAACTCAAATCCAGATTATGTTACTCCCATCAATCAGCATGCAGTCTAGCAGAGTTGTCATTATCAGTTTCAAGATATCACTTGAGATGAAAATGGTCTCCATCCTTGTTGTTGTCAATGCCTTCACTAGCTTGTCTGCCCTGACAGCAAGGCCATTGACATTATGCTCCCGTTCCTTGTTCAGAATGATGATGAGCGAAGTTGAAACATCTCCTTGTTAGTATTGTTAGATCAAATTGTATGCGACAATTCTGAGAACAATGCGAGGAACATGTTGTATGATGAATTTCAATATTATATATTCATCGTCAGAATGTCCCAAGAACCATGCAGTGAAGCTATGCTGATAATGCATTAATTACTCCATCATGTGATGTCAACACCGGAATGCATTCTTAAGAACAGTATACCATACACCTCATGGTTTTTTATATTTGACATACCAGTGGTTATAGGATTTATCTTTGTTTTCGAGATTTTGAGCTGCCTTCGTCATAGGGTCGGCGTCCCAAGGCCCTGAACTCTTCATAAGAAACCCGTCCAGATATGTACAGTAGGTTATGCCTTCACTATCATCTCAATATTTTTCGAAAAGCATGATTACCAAAAGCGTTTTTAAAAGGTTATTGCACGAAATCCGAAATCATTCTAAATGAAAAATGAAACGCAATCCCCTTGCCGGTTGCCGGTCGTGGTCTTTTTTGGGACATTCCGAAAGGTGGCATGTCTGGTAATGGATTAGGCGTAATATGTACTCGAATCCCAGAATAAATGGCCCCAGTAGCTGTACTCAAGGTTTTTTCTTAACGATGATTCCAGCCGTTCCCCAAAAACGCTTGTAATCCCATTGTACGGTATGTTGTATGCTATGTCGGTGCAGTAGCTGTAGTACTTGTACCAGGTGCAACTGAGCTCGGAGTATCTCAATGGTTTCAGCGACCTCGCGCGTGCCAGCATGACCGACAAGCGTTTCTCATACTCGACGCCCTAGTAGCTGAACCGCACGACACAACGGAGTGCCAGTTCGGTATTTCCCTTCGATTAGGACACCCATCGAGTGTCAGTATCAAATGTTGACGACTCGAAAATTCTGATTTGAGGGGAAATTGTCACCTGTCCGCTGTCCGATGAACGCAAGTTCCGTCCATCTCGGCACACCTTGCAAATCGCTGACTATTATGTCATACAGTGTTTACATGGAGAATTTTTCTTCGTGCTTCGGTATCGCGCAATGGCTAGCGAGTTTTCTGGCGGGATCAATTATTTACATTTATTCAACTACGAAGATATAAGAAGCCACCCCATCGCCTAAGCTATCCCAGTAATACAACGGATTGTAGATATCCATAATGTAGTATGTGTATCTGATCGGATCGCCCGACCTAGAAGCAAAAGGCTCACCTTACAAGATTACAATTTGGCTCACCTGTTTTCCCTACTCTGCCATTGAACAACTATGCCGCCCATTGCCCAATCCTTTTTTGGATTAACTTCTGAGGCAGCTTCAGAGACGGAAACAACGGCTTCGCCTCGGAGTAAAGAGCCGTTTATGGCTGTCGATATGGAGGAAGTTCGTAGCCCTGTAACTACTCGTGAATGCGACTTTGACAAGGATCCCACTCCTCTTTACCTTGAATTGCAGAAGAAAGACTGGGAAGCTGCTGTCTCGCGTGCTGTAACCGATCCTGGTGAAGCTCGCACGTGGGTAGTTCGCAAAGAGTTCGATGGAAAGCTTCGCTGGAGACTCCTTCCCCTTCATGCCGCCATTATCTTCAAGGCACCAGAACAGGTGATTGAGGCGTTGCTTGGTGCGTACCCCAGTGGTGCTGAATGCAAAGATGATCAAGGCATGCTTCCTCTTCACTTGGCCTTCAGAAATGGAAGCACAGAGGGTGTCGTCAACCTTCTGCTCGTCGCCTACCCTCAATCCATCGATGTTAAGGATCGTAAGGGACGTATTCCCCTTGTCCTCGCTCAAGCTTCAACGAGTCCTAATCGCGACGCCTTCATGCGTGCCCTAGAGAGAGGACCAACCTACTACGCTGTTGCAGCCGCTGCTACTGAGAGAGCCGCAGTCACGGCTGAGCTTCGCGCCATCTTCGATGCCAAGCTGATGGAGATCAAGAACCAGCATCAAGACGAGATTGACGCTCTGAAAGAAGATGCCTTATACCGCCAGCAGGAGTTGGAATACAAAATTGTGGAACTTGAGACGGAATTGAATAAGACTCAAGAAACAAGTCAGATCTTGGTTGATCACGTCAACTCTTTGGAGGCGCAGCTCACAAGCCGAAGTGACACGGAGCGTTTCCTCGCTACAAAAATTGCTACTCTCGACACCTCCCTTCGCGATGTCAGCCGGGTCAAGGAAGAAACCGAGACTACTCTGCAGACTGAGAACAGGCAGCTGCTTGAGTCTAACGAGTCTCTCAGGGCGTATGCTGAGTCTCGTGATGCGCTCATTGTAGACCTCAAGGGCCAGATCGAGACGCTCGAGTCCGACAACCACGAACTCGCTGCCGGTCTTGGAATCACCAAGGAAAAGTCGGTCGAAGAGATCCAACGACTAGAGATGGAATGGGCAACTGCCAGGGCCAGCGCTGCTGTCCTCGAGGCACAGTTGAAGAAGAAGATCGAGACCGAACACTCCTTGGCGTGCCAGGTGAGCAGTCTTGCCTCAAGCTTGCCGAATCGGCCTACGAATCATCAACTGCCAACGCCACCTACACCGCCAAGATTGAAACATTGAACACGGAAAGATCTGCTCTTCGAAACACTGTCGGAGAACTTACCAAGAAACTGACCTTGGTTGCCAACGAACTGCTCAAGGTGTCAAGCGAACAGGACCAGATCATTCAGGCAGCCGGCGCGCACGAGGCCAGCATGAAGATTGCGTCAGAGGCACATGCCAAAATCATGGAGAACGCCCATCATCACGAGTCTGTCATTGAACGAATCAATGAGGAGCGTCGCAAGATCTTGGACATGTTGGTCGCCCAAGAACAAGAAATTTTGGATTCGGCGGAGAAGCGAGAATTCCTCCGAGAGGTTATTGCCCGCCAGGCTGAGAGGCACGCGGAGTCATCCAGGCAACGCGGTGAACTCGTCTCCCGCGTTAACCAACAGATGAGGGATGTTCGCAAGATTGTGGAACAAGACCTCGACATTATTCCGACGTCTCTCACACAGGAGTTGGACCACGGTGAACTGATCGACGAAGTTGTCAGGAGAGCTAATGCGATGCCAGTCCCTGACGCGGAAGCGAACAAAAATGCCGCTCTCGCCAAATCGGATGGCCTTAAGTATGCAGAGGTGGAGGCGGGCTTAAAGGTCGATGCCGAGAAGCGTGTTGCTCTGGCGATGGAGACTGTCATGTTTAATGCCAAGAAAAATGCGGAAGCCAAGAGAGGAGGGAAAGTGCAGGCATCTTCTGCGGCGGAGAAGATCCCGGTCGTGCAACAGGTGGAGGAGACTCCGGAGGTGCAAGTGTCAGAGGATGAAAAGAAGGAAGACGATGAAGGATGTGGAGTGGAGGTCCTGATGGGCGCCTCTGCTAATGAAGTGGAGGCTTCCAGGTCTGAATGTTAGTATGTCGCACTACCAAATTTTGAAGTAGGAATAGTTGTGTGTGTATGTATCGTTTACACCCGCATCGTTGTGAGGAAGTGGTAGGTACCGTTATTCCTTCATAATCATTATGAATGGTTCAGTATAAGTTGGGTGTCAACGGTTTGGCGTCGCCGCGTACAGATTATGTGAAACACCGTTCCCCTAATGTTTTCGGAAGACAAATGTGGTTGATTACTCCTCATGACGGTCTATGCTTCGGCAATCCCAGGAAGACTTTCCTCTGTCTTCAACAGTAGCTCTAGGACATTGGCGATGTCAATCATATGCCGAGGCGCGCGACAATCACTGTCCTGCACAGAAACAGCCACTGGGTACTGCTCCAGCAAATACGCCACTACCGGCATAATGTCTGAACGTTCCGAAACATTCACACATCCCCAATGCAAAGGTAGACGGCCGTACTTGTCGCAATGCTCGAGTATCGACGGAGCGGCTTCCACAAGCATTTTGATCATTGACTTGTCTGCCTTGTATTCACACGCCCAATGCAAAGCGCACTTTCCTTCCTTATCTGGTCGTTTGGCTGTTTCTTCCGTCAAGACAGCCTTGACAACCTCCAAACTTGTGCCACGTCGACAGGCATGAATGAGAGGAACCTTGCCCGTCTCATCCTCCAATAATAATGCATCTGGGTAGGCATCAATAAGTGCTTGAATGAAGGATACCGGCACGCCCTTGGCGCTACAGGCATGATGGAGTGGCAATCGACGATACCAGACAGTAATATCATCCTCGTTCTCCGCCAGGACACCACCACGATATTTGGTGGAAATCCAGAGCCTGGCTTCGTGCGGCTTCGAGTGGAGGGTCGCCAGCGCCTTGGTCCAGTCCTTGCAACCAATCTGACGGAAGAGATCGGTCTGTTTTTCATAAGGTGCTTCATCTGCGGAAAGGGACATGGTGATCGTTCTTGGTTGTACTGTGTAGCGTGCTCAGTATTGTTTGTTGCAAATGCCTCGTAGCAGAGTGCTTGTAGTTCGTTGTCAATTGTCGGATTGAAGCAAAGGCTCACAGCGAAGAATGCCAGGATGCCGGATAAAATACTCACGCGCATGATGATAAAGGTTCTGCGAATGACAAATTCAAATCCTGCTACACCTGTGAACGCATCTAAACTTCTCGTTTGCCAGACCATCTATTATGAAAGTCACCCACCCCACAGAGCACAGAGTACTAGGTTCTACTTGTACCGATACGAAGTTCGGAGTACAGACCAGGACACCTGTTTTCGTACATAGAACGTACGAATAGTACGGAAATACAGGACACTAAAATCTTATCACTCGTACGGAACATGCGTACAACGTTTCGTGGCACTGGTTGCAAATACTGGAGTGATGAGTTAGGCGAGGGTATGGATGCTCCTGTCAAAGTGGGTCATTTTTCGAATGAATGTTCCGAGTTCGCTTTCAAGGGGTCATTTGCATATACTCCGAAATACGAATAACCCGAGCTAATAATCTCTAAAATTGTATAGTAAAACGTCCTACAGCGGTGGTAGGTACCAGTGTACCAGTACTGTTTGAGAACTCCGAGGTTGCTCGTGTTTGGCTTTGATACTATAGTCTTAAGAAATTCTTTAATACGAAATCGTCAATTCTGTATTGGTGCGCTGTTGCTTGTCCCAATATTTCGTTCGACCGATTTCAATTTCCAATCCCTGTAATTGGTACTGGAGTACATGGTACAACTTACTGGTAGCCGCACCGAGTACGGGTAGCACATGTACTGTACCTCTCCGAATCCATTCATCCGTGACACCATGAAAATCGACTCTCAGCTTTTTGCGTATGGCAGTACATTATGACGGTAACGAGTGATGCGATCCTCCACGTGTTCAGGTCATGAAACGACCATACACATAAACGTTATTCAAGGATACACAGTCAAATTGATGTGTACAGATTACAGATTTGTGGTCGAGTGTCGGCAGTTTCGCGAGTTTTGTACTATTACGCACCTTTCTTTAACACCCTATACTCTCTCTCTCTACGGATTGTAGTTGAGCATTAAGTTGTCATGAAGATCATGCAATTGAACTGCTTTGTGGCGGTAGCAGTAGCGTTTGCGTTGGGTTGCTGCCTTTCGGATGCCACAACAACCTCATCATTGCAATCGGCATTCGCGACATATCGCCGTTCGAATGACAACCTGGACTATTCGAAACAGGTTGCTCTGGGTATTCGAGGAGGAGAAGTGTTGGTGACAGAAGCTGCTGATGAGGATGAATCTTCCATCATATCCGTCAATCCCTATGTTACCAAGGTACGCAACGTTTTGCGATCTCTCTTGGAAATTGGTGATCGAAGGTCGCCGAAAATCGCAGAGATACTGAGGAGTGTGATTGGAAAGATAGAATCAGTGTTTGGTATCAAGTTATTGCCTCAAGCAGAACCAAAACTGAAGAAGAAGAACAAAAAAGCAAGAAAGACGAAAAAGGCAAAGAAGACAGAAGTAGATATCAAAGAAACCAAATCATCCGAGACCGAGGAATCCAAATCCAAGAAAACGACAACGCCAGTCGCAAACAAGGCAGCACAACAACACATGACTAGCAAGATATCCACGACGAACCCAAATTACAGAGTCCAACGTGAACTCAAGGAATTCATCAAGTCTCCTCCCCCAAATCTGTCCGTCAAGGTCGGATCCAACATTCGAATATGGATCATTACCATGACGGGCGCCGCCAATACCATTTATGAGGGTGAAACATACAAACTCCGCGTGCAGTTCCCCAAGGACTATCCCATTGTTCCACCATCGGTATACTTCCTTCCTCCAACCCCACAACATGAGCACGTCTATACCAATGGTGATATTTGTTTGAGCTTGCTGGGTAAGGATTGGAGGCCCACCATGACGGCACAGTCCATTGCCGTGTCGATATTGTCCATTCTCAGCAGCGCACAATCCAAATCGTTACCCATGGACAATGCGCGGCATTCGCAAAATAAGCCAGGCCAGTTTCAGAAGGATTGGGTCTATCATGATGATAACTGTTAGGCTACAATTATGACTATTTAGGACGAAACAGAATGTCGCCTTGAGATGCATTGGAAGCAATTATGCACATTTGTGGCCGTTCGAATGACACTTCTCAGACGTCATGATATGTAGATTGTCAAATGTTGGAATCCTACACTATAGCCACCGTGTGTTCTCCTAAGCTACTCAACTCGGTTCGCGTCCACATCTCGTTGCAAATATCGCCTACATTCATCCACATCGTCCGGCGACCCCATGAAACATGGCGATTTTTGGTGTACTCGCTCCGGCTGCACCTCGAGCAAGCTTTCACCGGATTGGTTCATGCTCTTTCCGCCCGCCTTTTCCACCACAAAGGCCATGGGTGCACTCTTGTACAGGAGTTGCAAATTGCCGCGCGGGTGTTGGCCACAATCAGCGGGATAACAAAAGATTCCACCGTACAAGAGCGTCCGATGAATGTCACCCACCATGCTTCCAACGTAACGATGTGCGTACCGCTGTTGGCTCTGATTGTTGCCAGTTTTGAGACTTTTCAAGTAGTCCTTGAATCCGTCGTTCCATCCCTCCGAGTTGGCCTCATTGCACGAATACACATTGCCGCGTTGTGGAATCGTTAGATTCGGATGGGTCAGTACGAATTCGTTCAATTGTGGATCCAAGGTGAAGCCCATGACAGTGTCACCCAGGGTAATAACAAGGACAGTTGCCGACGAATACAAACAATATCCGGCGGCGCGCATGTTCTTTCCCGGCTGCAACACGGATCGAACGAGATTCTCTTGTTCCGTCGCATCATCACCGTCACTAGAACTGAATAGCTTCTCCTCTTTCGCCCCCTGCTGTTCAAAGATCCCAAAGACAGTTCCCGTACAGATGCTCGCATCGGCATTTCCCGATCCGTCCATCGGGTCCACGACTGCCACGTAATTGGAATCGAGTGCCGACGCAATGACTACTCCTGGTTGATGTTCTGCCAATTCCTCTTCGAGAGAGGCTGCTGGTGTGACCATGTGGACCTTTCCCGTAAAGCGGAGGGCATTCCGTAGCACGTAGGTGCTGAGCTGGTCGAGACGCTTCATGCTGTAAAAGCGACCGTCGCGCTGGTATTGCTGACCACTGATGCTGCGATCCTTGATGCCGTAGACTAGACCGGCGCGATTGACGAGGTTGGATATGGTCTTGCAGGCCATTTGCATACTGAGGAAGAGGGATTGGAGTGGTAGGAATTCTGGTTGTTCTTTCACGACGTTGTTGAGGTATCTTGTAAGCGTAATTCGTTGATCGAAACCATTGGAATTTTCTGTCGGAGGAGGCTAGTAGAGAAATGAGAAAAGATAATGGCCCGCTGGGTTAGAACTCGCAGTATAGTACCTTCACTCGAGTAAGAGTTCCTGATCAGCACTGTCAGGGTCAAATCACTCACTGTTGGGGTTTGTTGGACGACAGAGTATTGCTTATCTTCTGTGGACAATGCTCCGTGACTTGTGATAAGCGGGTATCGGATTTGATTCACTTTCGCTTGACTAGAGATGAAGCCCGCAGTCCATGAGGGAAGAAAACAAATCAGAAGGAACAGTGACAACATCACGGTCGACATCATGGTGCAATTTGTGACACTCCATGAGACCCCGAGTCCTGCGTCCCCAGTGTATGAATTTCGGTGACATTGTACAGTACTGTAGTACCACGTAACATTGTTTGTATGCAGTACTCCGAGTACTAGTACTCCGAAAACAGCAAGTAAACAGAATACTCCAATAAGGATAAAGGTAAAATGACGTCAACAAGTTCGGGTTGGACCGACTCCCCCAAGCACTGGCGATCAATCACACGCAACACTCAAGTGCTTTGTGAAGGTATGTTGTCCGTTCTTGCTCCTTCGACGCAATGGTTTGATCGTCATACATGACACAACTGTAGGGAACGAGGGAGAGTCATCGTGGTGACCATCGCCATGGCCAAAAGGAACACGAGCGGAAATCGGTCTTTTGGCGGGGATGATCATCGAACACGTAGTTGTCGTGCCAGATAGAGTTCCAGATTCCTTTCACAACCCACTGCTACTGTTGTACTCGTACTGTCTACTTTCACTTGTGAAGTTGAGCCTTTTGACTATGTTGAGAGTGATAGCGCTGCTTGGGACATGCCTCGCGATTGTGATCATTTGCCTGCTCAGTTAGTAGTGACTGTAGACTAATGCTGTCGCCACTCTCCCTCTCTGTGCGGACTACCCACAGCGTCCATTCTTTTTCAACATCATAAAGAAAAACCATGGCTGACTTGGATACCTACAAGCTCAACAAGATTTTTTTGGAGAAGCCTCCTGCGCTCAATGCTGAAGAGCAGGCCTTGCTCACCCAGGTCAAGGGTGTCCGCACGACACCTCGCGATGCGCGTTTCCCTGCCACCAACCAGGCCGGCCATTGCTACAATCGTTACAATGAGTGGCTCGTTTGCCTGAAGCAGACCAAGGATGAAGAAGGGTGCCAGAATCTCCGCTATCTCGCGACCAACATTTGTCCAACCATCTGGACGGACAAGTGGGATGAAGAGCGAGAGGAGGGGACCTTTCCTGGAGTTCAGGTTTGAACAAGTCATTCAGTGAGTGAGTGATGGTTATGCATGTGCACAAGTGCTCCTATATGTGCGTGTGTATGTCTGTTGCTCTCCCCGATGATTGAGAGATGAATGCAGTAGGAAGTAAAACCACCAAGCAACATGATTGTTGCAAGCGATAAAGAGTCGATCGATGCTCTGAATAGTAACGAAATCAAGTTGATTTTGTTCCTACGCCGTTTTTCCACGTAGTTCTGCGGAATCTTGACTCGCGAAACCTTCGTCGCGTACGATGGAGTGGGGACAAAACTGCTGGTGCTTTGCACTGTCTGCAGAATCACTGAAAAGCGCTCATGTTTGACGACTAGTGTTTGTGTGCAGTCCATGTCGTGCTATGGACACTATTTCTGAATATACTCGAGTAGTAGCAACTAGCAATAGAGGGACTATAATAGAAGTCGGTGCATCTGGATCGGGCACACCACATTGCTACAACGGTAGTAATAGAGGCACTATAGCGCAGAGGAAGTTAATGAATACATGAGGTGAAACGTCCGTGCATCTGAATCGGACGCCATATTTCGTTCGGCTGCTACCAAGAATGGGAGACGCACTGAGTGCGCATATCCACGCATGACGTGCCACCAGTCACGCGTTCCTTTAGCGGGGCCGTTGAAAGTTCTCTCCAGCTGTGGTCTTCTCAAACTCATCCAAAACTCATCGAGATCATCCTCATCTGCAGCCTTGGCGGCTTCCATTTTGAATTCAAACTCCTCGATCAAATCCTCCATTGTACCACCGGAGGTTCGCTTTGCTGGTGAGTGAGGAGCAGAATCGGATAGTGACGCTACGGCTGCTGTTTCTGTCGTTGTCGTCGTTGCTTCTTTTCTGTAATTCTCACCACCGGTCGCACCACAAAATTGATCAAGTTCAGATAAAAGATCGTCAGTGTCACGTTCCTCCAAGGAAGCGTTGCTCGCCAAAACTTGCGATCCATCCGCAAAGATCCACGTCGTCCCGGGCGCCCGGTCTTGATGATGACGGCCTCCTCCACTGGCACTATTCGTTGCAAACCAAACGGCATCCTGTCGTCGCGATCCCAACATGAAATCACCATGTTGTTGCAGCTCTTCTTGTTCTTGGTCTTGATATTGCATTTCTCCTTCGTCTCGTTCATCTCCATGTTGCTGCTGTTGTTGTTGTTTGAAAGCAACGTCCCCGACATCGGGAACAATGGCACAAATTTGAGATTCCAAAACCTGTTGCGAGACGGCTGTCGACAACAGGGATGATTGCAACAGTTCCTCGCAAGTGGGACGTTTTGCTGGATCCTTTTGCAACAACCACGAAACTAATTGTCGAAAGTTCGGTGACCATGTTTCTTCGTCGTCTGCTCGATGTCGTTCACGGCGATCGTCCGTGTCCTCCAATTCACCATCATGATCATAATCAACAACGCTTTCGTAGGTATCCAGGGATGGAGGATCTTCTTGGATGGTCAATATTAACACCTTCATGGGCGGATATTTTGCATATGGAGCGTAGCCCTTCGCAAGCTCCAAAGCAGTAATGCCAAGAGACCACAAGTCGGCCTTGTAGTCATACCCATGAATCTGCTCCATCACCTCTGCAAGGTCAGAATGATGAGTTGTATTGCACAGCGTGGTCATGTTTTGGACAGAATGTTGTTGTTAATTTTGTGACAAAATACATGGCCGAACACAGACGAATGACAACAGCAAACAACACGGAGCAGACACAAACAAATTGAGAACCAGAACCAACACGCACAACTCACCTGGAGCCATCCAACAGGGAGTCCCAACAAATGTTTTTGCCTTTTCATTCTGTGGAATGAGCCACCCGGACACACCAAAGTCCGCAATTTTGACCTCTCCAGCACCATTGAGTAGAATATTGCTGCCCTTGATATCGCGATGAATCTGTCCATTGTCATGAATGTATTGCAATCCCAAGAGCGTTTGTTGCAAAATGTACAGAATGTGGGGTTCGAGTGAGACTTTTGGTGGGTGCAGCAATTCTTCGCGTGTTGGCGTTGTGGTGGTTGTGGATTGTCCTTGTTCTTGTTGCTTTAGTTTTTTGTATCGTATTTTGAGGGATCGCCTCGCTTGTAACAAACACGACACGGATGATCCCTTATTCATAAAGGGTGTCACGACCCACAACTGCGTTTGTTCCAAAAACGCTGTATGACAATACAAAATATTGGGATGCAAGCTGAGACGCATCAATTGTACTTCTTTTCGAATCTCTTGCAAATCAGAATCAACATGATCAAGATTGAGAACTTTGACTGCCACATATTGTTGTTGCGGTTGCTTTTCCTGCTGATGCTGTTGCTGATTTTTACTGGAATCTGACGACAATTGTTGCAATGATGGCTGCGACTGTGATGACATTGATAACACAGATGACGTTGTTTTAGCCTTCCACACTGTAGCAAATGCACCTTGTCCGATCTTTCCAAGGAATGTGTAGGAACTGGCATCTGTTGGAAGTTCCATGGTCGTCGGCATTATTGTTGTCGTTGCAGTGGTCGCTGGTGTTGTCGTTGTCATTGCAGCAACAGCTGCAGCTGCAGCAGCTGAAACACTACCGGTAACATTCTCGTTCCGAGCGGGCGCTGCCATGGCACAAGTTACAGCGTTAGAGAACAGATGAGGTCTGCCGGTGATTTTTGTCTCGACTCGCGGCTGCGCTCGCAAGAATCGTACCCCTCCGCAAGTTACGTGTAGGTCTACAGTACTGCTACTCTTCCATGTACTGACGAATTCATTTTACTGGTACTGTAATGCATTTTTTACTGTACTCGAGGACACTGACTATCGAACATACAGTACTGTGAACTGTGAACTGCTGGCGAATTCTCGATTCGGAGTTCGGAGCAAAGCTGATACCGAAGACCGCAGACCGCAGACCGCAGCCCGCAGCCTCCGGGCTCCCTCCCCAGCCATTGTCCCAGTATGACGCTGCCGAAGTATAACGTACTCTAAGTTTTGCATTCACGTACTACTATGGCTAACTAGAATACTACCATAGGTAGATCTACAACACAAATCGATTTCTTCGGTTCAGCTTCCTACGATATTGACAGCTATCGCGTTGGCCGTCGGGTATGAACCATATAGCATATATTTATCGCAGTAGTCTCGCAGGGATTCCCTGCAGGAGTGGCGTACATGCTAGGTGGTAACCCGACATTTGTCGCCACTAATAGGCCGTCAACTAATTCCATATGTTGTGATACCCCTACCGAAATAGGATGTAACGACATAGGAACCACATCATTTGCGTTCCAAGGCTCCCATTAGCGTCATGTTAAAGCCACCGTCGAGGTATCCTTCCAGTATGGATGAAAGCGTTTCATCTGGAGAAGGCTGATATGCATCAACGATGCGACCAAGACCTTGAACGTAAAGCTTTTCAAAGGTCTTGTTCCAATACTCACCAGAGGCCACGTATCGTGCAAACTCTTGCCCTTGTTTGGCAATCTTCTTGGCTTCTATCGGATGAGTTTCAGCCCACACATACATGTCGTACAGGTTGGAGAGGAAGAGGTCCACTGGAACATAGTGGACCCAAGGCTGAATTTCGTCATGGAACCAATCTTTGGCAGGTGTCTCGTGATGAAACAACACACCTGGCATGGCGAGTTTGGTAATGGTGCCCGTCCACGTCGTTCCTCCTATCCCACCGAAATCAATTTGATACTTGTATTTTGCGATTTCCGACATGGGTACGGCGTCTGTCTCGAGCAATTTTGCTTGGCTAGTGGTGTGCGGTAGGTCCATGCCACCACCTAATCGAAACCTTGCGTCAAACCATGAGTTTGAGTAATACTTGGTTTGATTCTCATTCTCGAAACTTTTGTTTTGTGACACCAACCATTCGGCTCTGAGTGACATTGCAACGGCACGGCATCGCGGTTGCAAAAGTGGTTCCTGCAACAAAATGTCGGCGACTTCTCCAATTGTCATATTGGTAATGTCTGGAGGCAGAACCTCTCCACAGTATCTCAAATGATCAAAACCCTCCTTTTGCCAAAACAATCGAAAGTCTGCTCCCCGATAATAGAGTTGAGGCTTGAGAATTTCCCATGTTTCGTCCGTGCTCATGAATTGCTTCAAGTCCCGGCGAATATCACATTCGCTACGATCACATAGCCACATATGCAAGCACGTTCCAAAAGGGGGAGATGGAAATTGATGAATGAACGTGACAAGGGGACTTTTCGGCGCAGATGCGACAGTCATTAGAGGCGCAAAACTATGATTGGAACAACCCGTCTCGTTATCCAAGGAACAGGGGTAATACGTATAGTCCATGAATTCATGACAACCAGCAATCGCCATTTGAAAAGGCTGCGAATTGTTCACAAAGCGCTCAGGTCGTGATCTGCGAAGGCCTTCCACTAGCAAAAGGGTGAAGCGATCCCTACAAAGAAAACCGCCGTTCCCGATATAGAAACGATACATCTTGAATTCCCATCCATCAAATATAAGAACAGAGGTCTTCTCGTTCGGGTGATATTGGTACAATCTCAGAATATCTTGCTGTGTATATGGCTTCGTATCATTCTCATGAAGACGAACCTGTTCGGCTACATACGGTTGGAAGTCAGTTTTCACTTGGGGAAGAAGGAGAGGAAGGCGATATAAATCGAATAAGAAAAACAGTGCACCACATAGGAATACATTTCGAAACCGCAGTTTATGTTTCATTGCAGTTGGTGCGCCGACGTTGTGGTTGGAGTTTGGAGGTTGTTGTTCTGAAATCAGAGCCTTTACTACGGTAGTGGAATTCCCGGTGAACGACGGCAACAATTCCCCATTTTTAGTGCGAATGAGAGAGTCTTGTCCAGGTTACCCAGGTTCGTACTCCGAGTACCTGGTACTAGTACCGAGCACCGCTAGACCGGAGACGTCCGGAATTTTGACTGCCATACGCATATATTTCAATGTGATGCTTCTTGGTATCTATTGTTGTCGAAGCTATGCATACGCTAGCTAGTACGAGAAACAATCTCTTTGTTTAGAAAGTTCTACCACACATTTTATGATATACGGAGTATGATATATGTCATACATGTCATCCAGAAATCAGAATTTTGAGGGCTTTGATTAAATCATATTTTGATATAAATATTGATCGATATTTCGTGTAAGGCCAATGCATTACGGTGTTTACAAGAACAAGAACAAAAATTTATTACATGAACATTCAGTCGAGTTTATGTTGCTAATCCTGTTAACGTCCAATTGAAACCTACGCTGCACTGGACTACGATTCCATCGTTGTACTGTGCTACTGTGAGGTCATCCATCGAAATGAACATGATACCCTGTACCCTGTACTGTCCGGTCTCTAACTAATTTCGCACGAACTAGAGTCTACCCGACAAATGAACTGGAATGTCAAATACCATTTGACACGTTCGACGAGTTTGTCGTTCATACGATCGAGTGCCGAATTTTACTGTACGCTTATAACTTCTCAGAACGTACTTTGTGTGAAGCCTTCCTACAGTAATTTTCCTACGGTACTACGTACTATTTTCTACGATTAGAGTATCATCTCCGGTGATAGTCTCAAGTTGTCCCTTACGATTTTTACAAATACAAGAACAAATATCTTAACCCTTATCCTTTTTGGAATGCCAAAACGAACTCGAGATCCAGCTCGTCCTCCGTTTCGGCCTCTCCAGTATGAACATACTCGGAGTACTGCAAAATTGAATACTTTTGCTACAACAGCACCACAATCTCCTGAGATTAGAGTACATCCACTTCCTTGGCTGCCAGTTGTTATATTGACCAGCATGCAATTCAACTCTCAAGCAGTTGCTGTGAGAAAGGGCTTCCCTTCCTTTGGTTCTTTTTCCAAATCATCATCCTCGTCTCTGTCCAAGGGAAAGAAGAGGAAACAAGAGAATTTATCAGAGGATGAGGAGGAGTCAGCACGTGTCCAGTTGCTGCGACGTATGTTGTTAATTAATGGATGATGACGAGGATGCCATCGAATCATGAGCAATCGAATTGATCAAAACATTCTTGTTCGCCGAACTAGAATTATTTTGGTTTTTGTCAGCCCCAAGAATGTGTTTCTGCTATGTTAGTATTCTTGGCGCCGTAAGGGACGTGTTTTTCAAGAACAGAAACAAGAAGACGTTTTGGTTTTTGCTTTTGTCACAATTTTTGTTTACCGTAAGAGACGGCCTAAGTACTCGGACTATCATTTTTGCTTCCCGTTGATGATAGCTTTGAGCGCTTGTCTTGAGGTCTGCTTATAATTCCGACAAAGAGAGAAAAACTTGGTATCACTAACAAAATCTTCAAGACAAAAAATTGTATATGATTCCAAGACAAAACCTGCTCCTTGTCACAAGAATTAAATTCAATACCAGGTATCCATCGAAACGACAGTCGTACGGAGTACTGCACCAGCCAGGTATGATCTGAGTATGATCATACCGTGGCGGGGGATGCTCAAGGCTCTTGTGCATATCGTACTCATGCAAAGTATGATATCATTATGACAACGGGATTGCGTACCGATGGTACTGTAGTACCTGGGACATGCGGAAATTCTTCTCAAAGCGGAAAGAATAACCGTCTTTTGCTATTTACTCCTTTTAAAACCAAAGATCAAAAACGGCAAAATGCTTTTGAACATACCGAACAAGTCAGACTCGCGCTCGTGTGCTTGGCTTGCGCAGGTTGAAAGGACCTCCTTCACCCGAAGAAGCCTGCTTCCAAATCTTCTTCATTTGAAGCAACCTTCTTTGTTGGATGTCGTTTTCTACTTAAGTCATCGAAGAAGCCTTTCACATAAAAGTCTGGTCTGGTACATGTTGAACACTGAACCAATGTAGAATTTTTACATGTGTCACTCCAAAACCTTCTTCGCATGTCTTCTTTGTCCAAAGAAGGTTTGCAAATCGCCCTCTTCGCTGGAAGCGTGTTGAAGATTTTTGTCGTTCATAACATTGTTGGGGTCGTGTGACTGGCGACTCGATGGGATTCTGGGTCACGGAAGTCTACCTTGAAGACGTTATGAAATAACATTGTAATAGCCGTTCTATGTTTCCAATAACTCCCGAAATGACTGCCGACTAAGGTTAAGAATGAATGCCGCATGTCCCTGGTACCCTCCGTATCTGCATTCACTGCTCAACATTACACTATCATAAGTTCCCTACGACAACCGATTAAAGGATGTAATGCCTAGAACTGTGTTTTTGGAAGCAATTGCTAACCACACCAGTAACCATTTCTGGTATTTCAAATCTGCATTGCCAGACAGAACTTCTCATTGACATCAATATGTTGGATCACTCACTGCATTTCTGGTATACTGCAGTTTGTGTGGCAAGAAAGCACCACAAGCCAAGGATTATGTTTACTGTGAAGCAATAACACTAACACTTCGTTGCATGGGAGGCCGTTTATGTCCCCTAATTGAGCCGATCAAGCCTTCTAAAAAAGTCGACTCCATAAATTATAGTGTAAATTAAAATCATACTTCGCCTTTACCTACGAATCTCAGGCTGCTCCTCTGAGGATAGAAATACCGTACACTGTAGTAACAGTGGTAGTAGAAAGTCATACTCCCCTACACTTCTGCAGGTGATGGCCGGCTCGATTAGGGGACATACACGGGCTCCCGGCTGGTTGGTTGATGGGATAAACCTGACGCACGCGTGTTGGCTGCTAATAATAACAAAAGGCTGCGAATGCAATTACTTGTAGGTTTTGCAGCAGCTCAGTCAAAAAGACAGGACATTGAGCGTACATTGTTTTGGTATCGTAGTATAGGCTCGTTTTCCAAATCCGTATTTCTGGATGTCGTTGTGCACCTGTGGGATTGTGATGACATGGCCATCGTGATCAAGACATGTGTTCTTTTGCATAACATGCACGGTCATATACCAACATCACCGTGAGCACATTGACTGCAGTTATATCACTGATGCCAACTGATATACCATTGTAACCATCCGTGTGGGTCGAGTTCCGTTTTTGTCCGGGACAGCGGCAGCACGTAAAATAGATTTTAGTTTTTTTTTTGATATACCATTGTAACCAACTTGGTGGTGATCCTTGCAATCAAAACAAAACAATTGATCAGAGAGAAGCTATGAATATAAATCATAGAGAGGTACTCTTCATCTGGGACGAGAAACGGTGGTACAATACACTTCGGAAAATGAAATCAGGAACTCCATGGATGGTGTGATGTCACGACTCGGACAACAGCGGAACAAAGTAATAACAAAGTCGTCGATCACGGCGCAAGATCTATCCAAAGAAGCACCAGTTAGAACCAAAGGTGCAAGAGCTCTTAGTACTTGCGGATAATGAAAAGCGCTATGAACTGCCTTCTGTGGTCATCAAGAATTGGTTACTAACAATTGATGCTGGTGGGTGGTTTGAGAAGAAAAGCATTGATTCATAACTTAGGCAATTCTTGTAAAAGCACAACAATGAACTAACCGGTGGAGGTAATTACAAAATTTCAAATCAGAATTGGAGCAATTTTCCAGCATGAAAGCAAAGCAATGGACAAAGTCCGTCGTGAGAGGCTTCCTGTGATCCAGGAAAATCTTGTCGCCATTGTTTCTGCCCTCGGAATTATTGTTGAGTCTGGGAAGACCGCCTCTAAAGACAATGTTGATTCTGTTCAACGTGAGTATGAGCAGTGGTTGCCCACTGCTTGAGCCATGCTCTTGCAACAACATTGTCCTTGTTTTCCTTGTAAACAGTGATCCGCTTGTGAGGCAAGCCTCTTTTTGCAAAGTTTAGTGATCATGGGTTCCCAAGGCGAGGCCTTGTATAACTCAAAGTCATGGCTCATTCTCTTTCTGTTTTTGTTCAATTCTTTGAACAAAGCAGGATTTGCTTGGTGCAATGCATTCCAAGCATGACAGGAACAAATGCCATGACAAAATGTTGTTGATGCAGGATGTTCATTGGCACCAATTCCCAATACTAATGAGGACTCCACACCTTACGGCATGCTTTCTGACATGGTAATGTAAAGTCAGTCATTGTTTGGATAACTTGTTCTCCATCTGCTGATGCCCACCAAACATAGTCTGCAATGATGTCAAGTCAAGGCAGAGGAAAGGTATCCTCACATTGTTGTACAGGATGTTATCAGAAGAGACTGGCACAAACACTGCGGGCAACGTTTTTGGTGTGCTGTCATCTGGACTTGTGTTTCCTTCAAAGTTGGTCCCCGTGTCCAACAGCAAGTCCTTGTCCATTTCCTTCTTGTCCCCTCCTCATTCTTATCCAATGCTGAAAGGAGGGAGTCATCAGAGGATGAGGATGACACATTTGATGAACCGTTGTTTGATACAGCAACTGACATTTGCCTTTTCTGTGATGTTGCTTTGTAATTGTGAAGCGTTGTTGACTTCTACTAATCACATCAATGCAGGAAGTTCTTATTTCTGTTCAGAAAAAGTTGTTGGGCTGATTTATGTTCTTTATATATGACAAAGGATTGAAAACAAGATACCTTGAAAAAGTGTTCCAGGTGAAACATAGAAATCAAGATTCTAAAGTCAAATTCTGCAACAAAAATGTTGATGCTGTCATTTAATTGCATTCTAATCGCTTCCATGCATACACAAGGTCTTGGGAGAGTGAAACAGAATTTCAAAGAAGTTTTGCTCGCGCATTATTTCAGCTTTCAGCATGGACTGGTATTTATTATTTATGCTGTCTAGTCATTGACGAACGCATTGACGAAATCCCAGGATGCTTGCTGGTGCATGGCGGTCGATGCACGATGCATTTTCTTGCGAATGGCGAAGTCGCACCGGTAGTAGCACTGTTGCTACTATACTGTCGTAACCTTCGGAATCTCGAATCTCACCCTTGTTTGGTGACGAATCTTTTGCACATTCCAGTTGGAACTTGGAATGAGTATCATGCAACTGCGGACTGCGGCCCAACCTCTCGTTTTTAGCAATCCATCAAGCATCAAGACATCCCCAGCATACTTGAAAAATACGCATTATTCGTTTTTGTTCTCTCACATATGATTTTCGTTTCTTGCTTTCTTGGCCAACCCCATTAAAGTCACATAGAAGCAATAAACAGTAGTAAGAGTACTACTCCCTCACTTCGGCTCATTCCATTTGCCCATCACGTCATCATCATCGACAATGTCAACATCAGTAGTATTGTTAAATCACCGCGAAAGTTCCACCGTCGACCCTCCGACCAATTGTCGATTTGCGATTCCCAAAAAGGGTCGACTGTACGACAAGGTTGTGGAGATGCTCAAGGGTGCGGGGATTGATTTTCGTCGCGAGCCACGTTTGGATGTGGCACTCTGCATTGGCCTCCCCATGACGCTCGTCTTTCTGCCCGCGGCTGATATTGCCAAGTATGTTGGAGAAGGAAATGTTGATATTGGAATTACAGGACAAGATATTGTGCGAGAAAGTGGAGTGGAAGTGAACCAGGTTATGGAATTGGGTTTTGGAAAGTGCAAATTGTGTGTGCAGGCGCCAGTTAAGGATCAGATTTCGAGTGTGGAACAATTGGCGGGTGGACGAATCGTCACGTCCTTCCCCGACACGACCCGAGAATTCTTCAACGAACTTGACCAAAAATTGGGTGTCACTACCAGCGTCAAGTTCGTTTCGGGAAGTGTAGAAGCCGCATGCGGATTGGGATTGGCCGATGCCGTTGTCGATCTTGTCGAGACAGGAACAACCATGAAGGTAAGGAGTTGTTGGTTATTGTTGTTCTTGTGCCTTATACTACCTTCAATTCAGTATCTTTACCTTTTCATTCATTTCTCATCAATTTTATCACTCTGCGTCATCTCTTTTCCTATCATGATCGTCATCACCTTATTTTCTTACAACAACAACTACAACAAAATCCACATGTGTACTCCATAGGCCGCCGGCTTGGGGTCATTCACGAAATCTTGGAAACGCAGGCCATTTTGATTGCCAACCCTCACACGGAACAGAATGAGATTATCGAACTGTTGCGCCGTCGCATTGATGGGTACATTACGGCCACCAAATTCGTCATGGTCATGTACAATGTTCACGTCGATCTCTTGGAGGCAGCCACCAAGATTACACCCGGAAAGCGCAGTCCGACCATCACGTCACTGGATGATGTCGATTTCAAGGCAGTGTCGTCACTTGTTGTGGCCAAGAATGTTAATAACATCATGGATCAATTGCACGATTTGGGTGCTACTGATATTTTGGTGATTGATATCAAGAATTCGAGAATGTAGGCTTTTGGGGGGATTAATGATATTGATGATGACGATGATTATGACAACGATACCTGGAATCCGGGTGGGAAAGGTGGAAACAAGAGAGAAAGACGTAGAAGACTACCAACTTACAGAGTAAGCTTCAATTTATAGATTCAAAAATACTCGAGTCATTGTTCCGTTCGGTGATGACTCGGTCGTCAAGCGTCGTCGTCATCATCATCGATGGGGGATCGCAAGGGACGTCGTTTGAGCAACGCCGGATGAGGAGGGTCACTAGTTCGACGTGACGGCATGGGTGGAGCATGTTTCATTGACATGTAGGTTGCAGAAGCATCAGGAACAGGAGGAGGAGGATGTTTTTTCAACGCCTCGCCTCCGGACCATTCCGCTAAAATCGTAACTGTTTTATGAGTCGAATGGCACATTAGCAATGGTTCGATCTCGATTCGAGGAATTTTGGGAAACATTTCCGTGAGGTACGTCATGATGATGGCGCGATGTTCGTCATTCCCCTGCGCGTAGGTAGTGGCATGTGTCAAATCTGGAGGGAGCAACAGCTCATCTGATGGACAACACGTGGTAATGTTGTGAATCTCGGAGGATTCTTCGGCGAGCAATAACAGTGTCGCTGTGAGGGATTCTTGGCGCAGGAGGTGCAAGACGCGCCCTGGGTTGGCGTTTGGAAATACTTCCAACACGGACTGCAGGTCAGGATGAGCGTTGATTAGACTAGCAAGTTTGTCATCGTTTCTGTTATTGTGATGAGGAACTGGTATTCCTTGCAAGAATCGATCCCGAACGGACGCTTCTTCGTCATCGTCGTCCTCCAACAAGCTTTTCGTTGATCGTTGTTTGTACAGAACAATTTTTGAAGCCTGTGCAGGTTCGTCATGTCGATATGCATCTCCGTCCTGAAATCGACCCAGTGAACCGCCTTGGGCACAAACTTGATGTCGGTGGTCGTTGTGGTCTTCGTGTTTTGCCGACATCGAGTTGTTGTTGGTTGCTTGCCGATGAGCGTGAAGTCCTGTATCTGTCTTATTCCCGTTGACCTTGGGTGACCCTAACGTCGCGTATTCTCTAGTTGCTCTCGCGCGATTAGCGTCTTTCCCATTTAAGGCTTCGGGAGGAAGATACATTTTTGGCAGAGGATTGTGCTGCGATTTCTGTTTGTGCTTTTGTTCCTGAGCTACAATCGCCGGAGATTGTTTTTGATCGCCATGTCGAGAGCGGCTCTCCTTATGCTTACTTGGAGTATGCATGTACTGCTCCTGCTGTGGCTGCTTGACTTCACGCTTAACGTAACGACTGTCCATCATACAAGTATACTGTAAGCGATGACAGCTTTCGAGCTTGAAGTTAAAAAGTTGAACAACGTTGAGATGTACTCCGCCGTGTAGTTTGCAGAGGTGCCGTAGTAGACAACCCTTTATCGAAGATGGGGTTTCAGTGCTTGACAAAAGCTAGCCTACGCGAAAACCAACCTTGCGAGATATTCCAAAGTACTCTAATATGATAGTAGATAGTAGACCCAAAAGGGTAGTTGTACGATCTGATTATTCTCTCTATTCTCACTATGCAAGGTTTCAGATCAAGTCGGAATGTGACTGAGGTGGGGGTTCAGGTTTCCGAGTGGTGGAAACGCGAAATCGCGTCTTCAGCATTTGTCACGTGTCACGACACATCGTGGATAAATATTCTCCAATACTCCTACCACCGTAGAATTACACATATTGGGCACATCTTGTATATATGTACTCGTATATACTATATATACAGATAATTCGAAAGGACAGAGTGGGGCTCCCGGCGTTTCCAATTTAGTGAACCAGTGAAACATAGTGGGAATGTTCTTCGCATGTGACGTTTATTACGTATAGTACGCACTCGTCCGGTAGGTATTGGTACTCGTAGGTGGCCAGGCGCTTTCGAGACAAATCTCGTCCAGTATAGATATATATTCTGGAGCACTATGTAGTCTATCCTGGGTCACTTTCTCATTTAGATACACGGGTACACCGGAATACGGATGGACGATGCCTTGTGCGAATCAACATCAGATGTTCCTTTTTGAGGACTGACTCAGGAATGCTGGAAATGGAGCATGGGCAGGGCTGATTTTTTTAGGCGATCTGGCCGGCGCGCCTACGAGCGCCTAAAACTCGCAAATTTAGGCGCTGGGGTTAGGGGTTAGGGTTACAGTACAGTGTCACAGTGCCAGTACTAAAATCAAGACAAAGGATCACGACAGTACTACTGTACAACTAATGTATCGTCCTACTGGTACCGGCTACTGTTTATAGTCGTACTGTCTACTGTATATAAATATATATAGTATGTATATCTATATTTTCGTTTAATTTAGGCGCTTTGTCGAAGTCGAATTTAGGCGATCATGCTGACGACCTAACAGATTAAACAGTATATCTATATGGCAATGTTCAAAATGTTGTACAACAATATTTCTGTCTTGCCACTCAGAAACGCGATGAGTTATTGCGTTCGGACATCATAGGTTGGCATAGTAGTAATATCAAGACGACGAAATAGTTGTCGCGCGAGCCTGAACTGTGGAATTTATTTCGTTGACAAGAGATTTCACGTTTCAGATATCACAACGCCTATGACGGTGAGGCCGCAGCTGATTGGAGCATTTCCGGGGTTGAATAGTTTAGCTCGTGACAAACATACAAATGGCCGCAATGGGAACAATCTTGTAGTGTATCATGCGCTCAACATGCTCTCTTGAGTCAAGAGGCAGAACTGCTGAACTGCCTGAAGCTCAATGGTGATGTCGTCTTCGTTGTTCGTTCTTCTCAACGCAATTCGCACTTTCGAAGTCACGCACCATGCCTGATTCAAGATTGTGCCTTTGGGTTTCGCCTCGATGGAATCTAAAATTTTTGCCTCAATCGACCTTTTCTTATGATTCATTTCACAATGCTTTTCCTATAGTAGGGATATATTCAGTCAGATTTTCCATCCAAGTTGAATTTGTCATTCCGTCTGATAGTTCTAACTCTCTCTCTCTGTTTTTCTCGTCAGTCTTTCCTCTGTCGCACTGGCAATGACCTCTAGCCAGTAGCCTACTCTCTAAGTAAATTACAGTATGTCTTCACCACTTTGAAATTTGGCAACCACTTGGATTCAAGTGGTAGAATTAGGTGTCACCAGAAATTTGACAAAAACCGCCATTACAGTAGCCATGAGCAGCACCCTCGAAGTCGACCTCAGCAAGCCTTAATGTGATTGAAATCAACGAGGGTGTCGATGCAAGCACCCCCACAGGCCTCCTGTGCAGACGCGAGAGAAATCTATCGGTACATTCTCTTGTTCTCGTCGTTGACCATGTGTGACATTTCAATGCTGCCACCAAGCATTACCAATGACCAGTCCCGCGAAAATGCAACCATCAACAGGCGACATGACAAGCGCTTCAATCAGTCTGAACCTTACAAAAGCTGTGGACACAGGCACCCCCGACGTTACAAATACAGATCAGTCAATGTAAACATTAGAATTGCGTTTTACTCGACGTGAAAGGTTCAAAAAGGACTCAAACTCTCGTGCGTCTGGAAACTTTACAATTTGTAAGAAGGGCCTGTGGGAATCACCAACTTGGCCTACGCTACAGTCATAATTCGGAAAAGGATATGCCCAATGTTCCATAGTACCGTTCAGGAATATGTCGATTACTGAGTCTATCAGAAAACAGGTGACGATTCTCAGATCAAGCCAGTGTCGTTCCGACAAGTGAAAACAAATCCAGATGACAAACCTTTGATTAGCCAGCGTCGGTCTGGCATGTGAGAACAAATCCAAATACAATTTCATGGATTAAATTAGATTCGTTCGGTCATGTAACAAGCAACTCTTGCTGATGCTTCCCAGGTCTAGCCTGCGTCGTGTCTTCGTGTGAAAACATACCACCGCGCCTGGTTGAGCGCATACCGCGAGAGACCGAGACTCCCGAGAAAAAAAACTCAGTTCCAAAGAACACTGAACACTCGCACAAAAGTAAAGGCTTCCGACACCAAGCTGTGCATTCCTTTCTTTGAAGAATTGTCATCGCAACATACTCATCCAATTCCATTCTCATTTTTCTCCTCTCAGTCGTCGTAACTTTTTGGTCTCACCTGTCCATAGTATGCAACCAGGCGCTCGAACGCCAACTAACTTTGGATTTGACGTGGAGCTCCTCTACGGGAGGAACACGACGTGTTTCGAAGATGAAGAAGTTGCTGTTCGTGACAGTATCAACGACGCCATGACAATAATGAACGTCACCAACTCCGGCGGACTACCTCAGTCAATCAGCGGAGACATCTGCATCAACAATGAGACTTCGATCAACAATAATCTCTTCAATCGTAGCCTTGTAGTCGTCAACTCCTATACCTGGAACGGCCGTGCTAGTAAGTGTTACACTTGAGGTTTCAACTCGATCTCAGTTCCCGAGTTTAACAACTTTTCCCGCTTAAGCATGCCGCATTTGCCTTCCAGATTCGACGCTTTGTAGGCTTGACCAACAAAGTGTCGCAGAGGATGCAGCTTGCTTGGCTTCCCAAGAGCTGACAAACTTGATCACTTTCACCTACGTTGACAATCCCCAATCATGCTTTTATCAGGATTTTGCGACTGTTGTCATCGTCACAGTTTCTGAAGTGACCCAGACACCCAAAGATCCTTGCAAGTGAGAAGGAAACCTCCGTATCAATTGCATGCCCTGAACGTCGTTGTCACGCAATCAGGTGTGGCGGCCGTAGAGATTCGTCGTCATTCTCATACGATAGAGTAACCATACTGTGTAATCACCATCATGAAAAAACTTCGCAACACACATGATGACGGTTCCGCAGCCAATACTTCTCCAGACCAGCGCTGGGATCGCTGCTGTGTTGAATTCACTGTCGTCCAACGTATTCCATGGATAATTGTACCTCATAATAGCGCAGCGAAATATCAAATTGATGCACAAATTGACCACTTCGCAATAACGATTGCGGATCCGAAGGTCACAGCAGCAGAATCAAGACAAAATTCCGAGAATGAATACAACCTTCCATCATTTGCCCAACGTCAACAAACACAGCCAATTGTTGAATTTGTCGTCGTTGCGACCAGACCGCGGCCAATCTCATCAGCTAAGGCACGAACTGCTTCGACAACAGTATACGACACCGACGTACTATGTAATTGCAAAGTGATAAAGTCAACTGCAAGTCTTTAACTGAAGATCACAAAGCGATGATGCAAGCTTCACTCTTTGAGACCTCGCTGACATTCGCAAAGAAAGCGTGCGCTTTCTTCGACTCGATCAGCATTTACGATCCGTGAACAAATCGAGCATGCTGACTCTTGGAACACGTCAAACTTCGATGAGCTCGCAAGCAAGCGTCTGGAGGCGGCAGCCTGATTCATCTTAGGTTGCACTCCTATCATCATACACCTCGTCATGCGCTGTCAACAGGAATCACAGAAGATGATTCACCACAATCGCTTTCTTTTTATTATCGGAAACGTAACATCCTCGATTTCGAATTCATGAGACAAACGGATTGACAGTTACAAGTACAAGCCAGATGTCATGCCCAGGACTCTCTGCACGTTAAGTGAAAAAGTAAAGAGACAACCTCGACACCTGTCCATCAACCTCGTCACTTTTATTATCACAAATCCCCATGTTTGAGGAATAAGCAAAACATCACCAACCCAAGGAAAGTAGGTATGTTGTTTGTAGGAGCATGCTCAGCTCACAATGAGAAAGTACGTCTATCGTCGAGTCAAAGTGAATGCACACCATGCAATCATCCGCGGACAATCTCACAGGAACTCCCCCCCCCTCCAAATAGTACGATGGACCTTGAAAATAAAACACAGATGACGGAACACAACTCTCCTGCCTCTGTAGCACGCAGCCTGAGCATGGCGAATGACTCTTAAATCCCATGCCGCTCACCAGATATTGTAAGAAGTTGAACATGTTCAGAAATCTGAAACATCAGTCCCGGGGTTCCATTTGGCAAAGCAAATGACTTCTCAAATGAGAACGCAAACTCGTGTGTGTGTGTGGTCTCCGAGGCGCCTTGTCGTTCCTCGTCTGAACCATTTCCAACATGTTCGCAGGCAATGGGGAATCACTCCTAGTCTTGACCATTTTCAATAATGTACACCAAAATGAACGAATTCACTTTGTGGATCCCTTCAGGAAAAAAGAACTTTGAAAATTCTTAAGGGGGGCATCGGTAGTTTAGTAGAGCTCGAAAGATGTGCGCGATGCCATGATCATCCCAAAGCAAGACAAGCAGTCAACTTTCTTGACAACCACGAATGAAGTAGTCCTCGAAACCATGGGAAAACGGAGACTTCGTTGCGGTTATGGCATCACAGCAATCGAATGGAGATCACAGAGTAAGTCAAGGATGTTGCGAATGTAACAACGGTACTTCCTCGATAGGTCTGAACGTTGAGTGGTTTCAATTGATACTGAGAGTGTGTTGCTCCTAGCTTCCATGTTCAATTACATGATCAAATACAAAAATCCATAGAGCTCCCAATCCCCTGTAATTCCAAGTGACTTGATACCAGTGGTGTCCACTGGCAGTAGGTTTAGTATACAGTTTAAGTTATCGTAATGCGTTTCCACTTACTTTCTGTTTGAAGACACACATCAAGACTCGGTAGAAATGGAACTTCTCGAATCAAATCCTGCAGATTTCGAGGGCTGTCATGCTTGGGTCCTCTCAAACATCCAAAACTTTTTGATTGCTATAAACCTTTGCCATTTAAAAATCGTCCGTAAACGAAATGCCACCGGAGCGACCGACTGATTGTAAAGCGGGCACGAAATCCTCGTTCGCTGGATCCCGACGAGACGAAGTGACCCAATATTTTCGCTAGGATCGTGAACGAGCGAGCGCCCAATTGAGCATTCGTACCACTGATTCGATCTAAGCCGCACTTGTCGTAAAAGCGCAACTGCTGTCACGCGGCACGTCCAAAATCTATGAGCCACCGTGGGACAAGCGACGAATCAGCGGAACGCAAACACCTTCTGCGCGTTCCCTGGAACCCCAACCAGGGACCAAGATGGTGTGAACTCAATACTGAACCACCTGCCCGCTCTGAAGGCAAGCACAGTTGTCACGACTCGCGAGACCCACATATTGACCAAGCAGCATAGTCGGAAAGGCGATTTTGTTCCAAGGACCAAGCTGCACAGAAAAGAGGGAACGACCTCAGCACCAGCATCTATGAGAATAGAGGAGTACTGTAGTCTTCGGACGAAACGGTCTCTGTCAGTCGATGGGCAGACAGACGATGGGCAGATCAAAGGCGTCGCTCCGTAGGTACTAGCTAGTACCTGAGAACGTACGAAGAAATTAAATTCCAATGTTAGTTTTCAAGTGCACTTGAAACGCGAACCTTCGTACGTGTGATGCGTGTGGAAGGCAATACGAAAGTAAAAAGTGATTCATAGTGTGTTCTCCGAGTACCAGTTGTGAACGAGATTTCTGTCTTGACACTCATAATTCATGCTTCCCGTCGTAGTAAAATCGTGACGTGGGTATTGTTGTCGCGTGTACCAGAGTTTTTATAAAATTAATTAAATTGTACGGTGAATTCAATTTTTGATCATAAGGGAAGACAAGCAGCTGATTCAAATCTTTTGGAACAATGAATATAATATATCGTGAACAGGAAGAATACACAACAATCTGGAACTCCGTACATATTATATGTCAGCATTTTTGGAACGCCCAATAGTGCCGAACTGCTGGGTTGGCCGGATGAGAAGGAAATTAGCTCTCTTTGATTCAGAGTCTAACCGTAATTTGCCGGACCTTGCCGCGAACCTCCGGGATGGACAGGCTGACGTCGTGGTCGTCGCGTTTAGTTCAGTCACGACCAGTAGAATACCGAATGAAGGTGTCACCGGAGCAAAAGGATGCACGACCGGAAATGGATGACCATCAGGAACGAGATGAGTACACCGTCAAGGGCGACTTGAAAAGAGCTTTGATTGTCTGAATCTTTGTGATCTTATCGATGCAAGCAAGGCCAAGGCCTCCCGCACAGATGCGAGTGAAATCTACCGGTACGTTCTCGAATTCTCGATGAGCGTTCCTAGTAGAGTCAATGCTTCGACAAAAAATTCCCAATGACCAGTCACGCATGACGCCGCAACCATCAGCGGGCGACAGGAAAAACACTTCAGTGATCCTACCGAGGACATCAACAATCGCACCCTAACGTTCCCACTGGAGATAGGAGTCGATGTTAACATAAGAGTTACGGTTTACGTGCTGCTGGAAACATCACTTCCGACCCTTGCTCGACATGAGATTTAGTAGAAGTTTTGACGAGCCTACTACTGTCCGCGTCACCACTTTAACTTCAAGTTCTCCAACAGTCGTGGAAACAAGAGGAACGAGTGTCAAAGAAGAGGTTTTCAGTATACTGAATCCTGAAGTAATGTTGTAGACCTGGTGACGAACCTCGGATCGAGAGAGTGTGGTTCCGAAGTCTGGAAATGTACCAGAAGATTTGTGTAGCATTCCGACGTAGGAATTAGAGGCGCACACAAAACATCAATTCAAAGTTCTTCGAAGAAGTTTCATCGCAATGTACTACTCCCACTCCCTCCAGCTTCTCCTCGTATCAGCCGTCGTCGCATCTGGTCTGATCTGTCCAAATGCGACCAGGCGTTCCACCTCCTTCTTCGCATTCACCGTCGAGCTCCTTTACGGGAGGAATACGACGTGCTCTGAAGATGAGGAACTCAATTTTCGGGATGCCATCAACAGCGAATTGACCAGCATGAACTTCACCAAGTCTGATGGACTTCCTCAAGTGGTCAACGGAGATATCTGCACTGACGACAACAGCACCGACAACAGCATCTTCAATCGAAGCCTCGTCGTCATCAGATCCTATACCTGGACCGGCCGTGCAAGTAAGTGAGAGAAATGCAGTTGCATCGCGTTTTCGTTTTGCAGAGTTTAACGCCTTCTTTCGTTTCAGGATGCCGCGTTTGTTCGCCAGACAAGAAGCTTCGGAGACTTGACCAAGAAAGTGTCGCGGAAGACGCAGCTCGCTCGGCCTCCCTAGCGCTGACAAACATGATGACCATCACCTTTGTTGATGATCCGCAATCGTGCCTTCATCAAGATTGGGCCACAGTCGTCGTCGTCACGATAACTGAAGTGACCCAGAAACCCAAAGATCCTTGCGAGTGAGGCGTGAGCCTCCTTGCCAATCGCAAACCACGAACTTCGCTGCATTCTAAGCCAATCGTTGCATTCGTCGCCCATGTCAATGGTAGTGTAAAGTGTCTGTAAAATCAAATTGCATGTAAAAGTCGCCAACTCCCCACACAAAAAATGAGCAACACACGTCACGGTGCCATGGCAGTCGCCCTGCGTTCGCTGTTGTGATGAATTTCAAGTTTTCGCGACATCTCCGGGCTGAATGCAGCCCGCAGCCAGTACTGGTAGCAGCTAGGCATCCTCTCACGTGTTGTCACATAGTTCCATGCGCTGTCTAATAACGCATTCTGGACCGACCCATTCAAATATCGGCAACTGAATAATCAAAAATTCATAGCATGAAATCAAATTTCCTTCTTGTCGCGCACGCCATGGGACAAAGCGATTCGTTGGATATGTCTCTGATGAGACCGACAGCAACTTCTCTCGCTTGCATAACCAAGATGCATGACCTTCCTCCAAGGAGGCAAATTGGACACCGCCGACATTACAGCGACATGATTGACGACGCGTTCGACAGCGAGTCTTCATCGAAACGAACACAGCACGATGAGGGAAGCGTAACTCTTTCCGTCGAGGATTTGATGTGCACAAGAACGGGGTGCTTCCTTCAACTCGATCGGTATTTTTATTCGTGAATAAAAAGACCACGTTGACTCGTGCAAAGGGTAAAGCTTCATTGAGCTAACAAGCGAGCCACTGGATGCAGCACCTTGATACGTCTTCGATTGCACAATTATTAAACATAGCGCCACACGCTTTCAACAGGATTCACAGAGGATGACCGACAACAATCGTTTTCATTCCACGAAAGGAAAAATCAAACCCAATAATTCATGAGAGACGACGATTCGCAAACGCATGAACAAGCCCAACGAAAGTGTTCAAACCTCTCTTCACGAACAAAGGAAGACAACGTTTCCGACCTCGTCGAGACGGTATCCGTCAACTTCCTCTCTTACATTCATCACGAATCCCTTTGTTCAGGAGGGATTAAAGGCTCATCGAACCCAAGGAAGACAGGCATGGTGGCACTCGCAGGAGCGCTCTCAGCTCGTCATGCGTAAGTACGCGTGCCTTCGTGTCGGAGTGAATGTACAGGCAAATCAAAGATGGTAAGACCAGACCCCATCGTTCCGTAGACTTTGACGATAAAACAAAGTCAACGGACCGTAACTCTCCTGCGCTTAGAGTACGGATCATGAACTCAGCGAATAATTCTTCAATCTATTCAATCAACCGCAGTGCTATCAACATGAACAGCTTAAAAGCAGCCGGACCTGAGGATGAATTCCAAACATTCAGTCCCGGAGTTCCACTTGTGGGAAATCACCATTGCAGAAGCGAACGCCTGGGCTTCACAGATTTCGGTGGGAAATGTTGAAATAGCGCAAATGCAAGGTTTTTGCATCGTTAGCCATGTTCGCTGCGGCACCTCGCTTATTGTTTCTCATCTTGACCATTCAATCCTCAAAAATATTGACCTCGCTGGGACCGCTTGGGACAAAGAGAACATCAGAATACTCTAGATGCACTTGCATTCATGGGAATTGTGCGAATCAATTATGCCGCATCAAGCCATACAAACAAACGTAATGACAGTCATGAGACGAGTAGGATCATGGAGCGAACGCAACTTGCATTGGACGCACGTCATCGCCGATATCAAACGAAGATCACGGAGGAAGACATGTCTGAGAGTGAATCAGAGCAGTTGAGCAGAAACAGTGAAGCAGATATGGGATAGCTTCCGGTTTTGGTGTGGTGCATATGCATATGAAAGAACGAAAAGATTTTTGAGCAACCCGTGATTTCTCAAAGCGCGTTTGTCGTATGTATTCATTTACTATCAGGAAAATAGTGTCAAAAACATTTAAACGGCGACGATAGGCTGCGCCTTCCTGACCGCCTGGCGCTTGGTCGAACATTCGAAACCTTCGGTAAAGAGTAAAGACCGCTAAATTTCACATCGTGGTCCCGGACAAATCAGAGTTGGAAATGTGTCAGAACGTCAGAACTCAGAACTCTACCACACGGTGCTTGCTGGTACAAGGACCACGTACAAATACATTGAAAAGCACCGCTACGTTTTGTTAGCAAAACGTGGCATTTCGCGTTTCTCATCTACTTGGTGGTACAAGGACCACGTACAATAGATTGGAGAAGCACTCCTACGTTTTGTTAGCAAAACGTCGCATTCTCGTTTCTCATCCATTCGTGGCACTTCTGGCCTTCGACCGCCGCAAGTCGCAAGAACATTTCGATTTTTATGCCACGTCACGGTTTGGCCAATTTTCCAGCCAATGTTAAGTGAGCTCATAACCGGCGCAAACGGATAGTACGACCTTTCTCGCGAACACGGACTGGCTGTGTCATTTCGCGATATTTTCCTTTCTTTGTGGGAACTATCTCCCGATCTACACCTTTCAAAAGTTCCCCAAGTATGATCTGTAGGACAAGTGGTTACAGTAGAATTCAATACACCTTGGCTGATGTACTAATGGCCAGGATTTTGAAGGGAAGAGTAAGAATACTAGCTAGAGGACCTTTATCCTTGATCAACATTTCATCACAACTCAAACCTGCTTACAAGCAAAACAAGGGTGCATTTAATACTCATCATGCTAAAGAAATCATCAAAAAGGAAGATCATTGAATTCCAACAGAAGTGCTGGGAAGTCCTCAACTATGGGATTCATGTGCTGGCAACGAGAAATTCTGCATAGGATTGAGTGTCAGATTTGCAGGCACTTTGGCAGCCAGAGATGATTGAAACAACCATGGAGAGAAATGCAAACAAAAGCAGCAAACATAAAGATGTTCACAACTCAATGGCAAAGGGACCGGCCACATGTTGTTCCATATGACCAACCAGTACCCTGACCATTTCAAGATGTTTTCCAAACTTTTTGATGAACAGAAGAAGGCATACCTCACAACTGATAAAGGGGACCATCCCCACTGCCACAAAAATCTGGCCTGACCTCTCCCACTTCTTCTACTGTCTCTGCACAATTCCTTTGGCATCCAAATGCAACAGGTATAAATCTTTTTTTTGTGGATAAGAGCACTGTTGAAGGAATCATCATTGGAGATCAACTCCTTTTTGATCCCAATCCTTCATCCTCAGTCCTCGTTCTTGATGATGAAGTTGCTTGTTGACAATGATCTTGAAGCCTTCCATCAAAGAGTTGCTGGTCTTGTCATCTACCACACAAGGCAATGTCATGATTGTCAGCAGAGTTCACCCTTTAGCAGGAGGATGAGGTTGATGAGTCGCAACTTCATACTACTACGGCCTGACTTGATGCTACTTCTTCTCCTGACTTGTGCACCAAGCATGGATTGTAAGAGGTTGTTGTTATGTTGCAATTGTGCCATTTAATATTCACTTGCTGCTGTATTTGTATTTAATGATGGTTTCATCTGGGCTCTCCTTCAGGCAGGCATTGAGAGTGATGCTGCAATGCATGAAGGACACAGCACTTGAGCTCCCTTCACTTAAATCTCTGTTAGTCCACAACAAATGATAAGCTTCATTCAAATGGTTCGCGCTTCTTGCTGATCTCCAAACGATTGCAACAATGTTGAGGTTGTCTGCCAGGGCGATTTTGATTGCACGCAGTGAAGGGAACCAGATGGATACATCTTTCTAGAGATGCAAAGACACGTACGTGCATTCAAAGTACTATGCTTCCTCATCATTTGCATGTTGCTGTTATTCCAATGCCAAAGCGCCAACCTGGTGGAGAAAACATGTCGAACCTTGTGAGCACACCTCTTGACAATCTTGCTCCTCCTGTCAGTGCAAGTTCAATCTCCTTGGACCAGCTCAGGCCTGTTGTTTCATTGTTTATTCTGATAAAGATGCACTCCTGATTTCTGATTGTGACGATGCCTCTCAACCAAGGCATTCAATGGGGGATTTTGTTACTGCATCAATGACAGTACCACAGCACAGTACAATACTAGCCACTGTCGGGTAGTATTGACCGTACAAGTACCACAATTGCCTCAACTGCATTGTTGCCGGACCATTTGATTGTTGAAGTGGTGGGGGTGTAGGGCTATGTGATAGACATCCATCCAACACATACTGTCACACTAGTGACATCACTTGGAACAATGTTGAGTCCGCATTTATTTTGTGCTGGCAATTGAACAGATCATTGTCATTCATCTGTTTTGATTGGTGCCTAGTATGATACGCTTGATCCCCGGCCTCGTCTGTGGACCTCACATGTCATCCCTCCTACCCTCAAGCGTGCGCTTGTTCTTACTAGAAGGGAGGGTCTCACAGGTCCTGATTGGAGAACCCGCATTGTTTCCATCACCACAGATGGTGGAGCGTCCAGCATGACTGGGGAGCATCAGGGTACTGTTTCCTTCTGGCAAAGCAACTGTTGCACTTCCTGGATTCTATCACATGTGATGTTCAATATAAAGGCCATCAAATGTGGCGCAAGCCACAAATACCGCAAATAAGAAGCTAGTTGCCGCGCCGCCAGAAAGTTAATAGCGGCTAAATGCGGTTACTGCTAAAAAACACCTAATACAATAGTTGTAAGTTCAATAAAACCCTCGATATGACAAATATGTATAGAGTATCATTAAAGGGACATGGATTGTAAACTGGCAAACTGCTTGGCATGCAGAATTCCTTCAAGAGAAAAGTCCGTGAGACCTTTCCGGCAATCATCCTTCTCCCACTTGACAATGGAGAAGTCACTTTCAACAGTGGATGTTCCTTGGAATGCCGTTGCTAACCCTCTGCAGAAAGTCTTCAAGTGCTTGAACTTTTCCAGAGCATTGCCCCAACCTTGTTAGAAGGTGGTCTTTGCATCGCACTGGTCAAGGACCTGCTTCAAAGCAGGCTTGCGCTCGTACGCTGAGCAAAGGTCTTGGAAGTCAAGTTCAATGAGCTTGACATGCTGCGGGGTCCAGCACGCTGACAATCGATCAAATTGAAGTCGGACAAAATTGGAAAACTCTCGCCCTCGCAATTTCACAAGCTGATGAGGTAGGACAGGTGGCATGAAATCAGCAGCATCATTTCGTGAGTCACGCTCGCAAACAATCATAGCCGCAATCTTGTGTGCAATTAGTTTAGCACAGCAAGCGGCTATGTTTTTGACAATTGGTGTCATAGCCTCAAGACCAACCTCATCAATCGCAGCAATAATTTAGTTACCCACTGCGCAAGTCGTCCAACACTTGATTGCGTAGACTACTTTTCATCCTCGGACAACGCCGATGTTTGAAGGTCAACAGGATTAGAAGCTTCTTTGGATAAAGGTCCCGTTGCCTGAAACCAAGACACATCTGTTGCATGTAGCTGCAATAATCCTTCACTCCTTGCTGCAAAACAAGGGTTGTTTATCCTTCAAGACTTCTGAATGTGTAGCTAGCTTGCTTCACATGATACTTTTCCAACAAATATAATGAAAACCCACAATTCCGTTGATGGAGTACATGGCGGTTTCTTATCAATTAGATAGGTTTGCACGCTCTGCCAATGCTCCCTGAACCAGGACGCCACGTTTGACCTTCATTCCCACCGCGTATCCGCGACTTTCTTTGCTTTTGTTTTCATGTCGTTCATATGATTCGCTCCGCTGTCGTCGCAAAAATGATATATGGCCAGTCAGGAGAGTGTGGAACTCCTCGTTCATGATGGCCTTAAAGAACGCCTGCAGGACAATATTGAGTTGATGCAGGCCGCACCAGCAAAGTCGAAAGAATCCGGGCTTTGCTACTTGTTCAAAACGAGTGGCGACGCCCTGCACTCAGCAGCCAGTCATCTTCCTTTCACCATCTGTTGATATTGAAATTTTGATGTCCCGCCTGCACCGCCACCGCAGACACATCACCTCTAAACTCTAGCTAGTAAAGCCTTCATTGCATGAAGGAAGATCTCTTCTCCGGTGTGATGACTGAACATCGTCGGAATTGCAAGTAGATGGAAATTATGAACAGCTCCTTCAGTAAACAGCCGAATGCGGATGTCCAAGTAAGAGGTGGACATGTGTGTAGACATTTCCATAGCAATCGAGAATCAGGTGTTGATGCCATTACTTCGGAGAACTTCTGAAGATTCAGAGCACATGCCATCCAAAAAACTTGTTACCTTATCTTCACTGGCGCGCACAATTGATGCAAGACCCGTCCTATTTCTCATCATCTGGACAATCCTGGAAGCCATACGAAACGATGCACCTGCACTGACATAATCAACAACAAGTTGAAACTGAACGGGATTCTTGATAATCATACGATAGCTATCCATCTGCAGGTCGGAGTCTTGCTCATCTTCCTCATGTCCAATGACATTCTTGAATATTGCACTTGCCCGTTCCTTTGTTGTCACATCATCATTTGAATCATCAGGACGGAAAAGCATTTCTCCAATAATAATGTCAACGATGCCTTTCTTTGCAAAGCAATGCACAGCGGCCTGGTGAGACCCACCAAATGTGACTTAAGGGTATTGCGATGATCAACGGGCGCTCACAGTATGTCTGTCAATGCGTTGAATGCTGTGAAAGCATGTGTCGGCTGTAGGTGTCAGCTCTTGATGGCCTCCAAAAGTACGTAATATTTGCTGTTGCTTTGCGTTTGGCACCAATCTTCTCTTCACGACCCCAAAATGTAAACAGAACCTACTGCCATTGTGCTTGTATCTTGCTCACACGCAGTAAGGCTGTATGCAATGATAGCCCCCTTGCTCAACTCACTTGCTCCACTTGACTTGCTTGTTGTCAGGCAATGACCCCTCTGGTATACAGCAGCCAAGCAAACCCAAACTGACTTGGTAAATTTCTTTTGTGGTTTTGTCTCTCTTGATTTGGCTGTGTGTTCAGCCACAGCCATATGATAGGCTGGATACATTTCTTCTGCGGCTTAACCAGCCTTGACTTGGGAAATGTTTCTCCCACAATGGAAACCAAAACTCGTGTGACAAAACAGCATTGGCGGTGATAAGCAATGACTGTTCAAGACTACACCCTTACCATCTGGAAGTGTCACGATTCACAATGCTATTCTTATCCACAATGAATCAGGCTCCGGCAGTCTTGACTTCATTTTTACGTACGGCCAGAATGCCAGCATCAAGGTACCACGAGAAAGATCATTCAGACATACACTATGTTGTGATTGAACTGCTACTGACTCGTTGACTTTCTGTAGTACTAAGTAGTGTGGGTGACTGTACTATTGTGGGAACACTTGTACAGGGTCATCGTTGTTTGTTGGCTCAAGTATGCTTGTTCAGTCAGGTTCATAAGGTTGGTCATTCTTGTCAACCAGCCAGTTCTTCAGTCTGAGTCGTGGGGTTGCTCCTGATGTAGATTGGTAGATTGGGGACAGGAGTTGTCATCATTGTACTACAGTATGTTTGAGCACAGTACTACCAGGTTCGATCACGGTAGATTTTGGCATGGTAACGAGAGGGATGTTCTGGTACAAATAGTGCTACCAGTACCTGCTGATGATGACGAGGAATAATACGCCGCGGTGAATGTAGGGTTAGAAGCTGTAGCAGGCTGGAAACCCAGTAGTAAGGATGAGTTCTTTATTGAAGCAAAGGGAAGATGGGGGAGATGACTTATTGGAAAGACAAACAAGTATAATAGCCAATTTCTCAGTTGCACCACCGACCCTGACAGAAACCATTAAAACCCAAAAATGGAACATCACAGCGCCGCCGGATTGGGCAACTGACAATATTATTGAAAATGAATCAAGACGGAACCCCATTGCAATTCATCTACTTGTTGTTTACCTTTGCATCCGGTTACTTGCTGTTGAAATGGCTCCCCTTCGCCTCCTTCTCACAGACAACAAAGTCCCCACCAGACATAGTCGTCGTGCAAAACGTCCCTTGCTTCGGAACAGGCCAGCTTCATGACTTGGTGGTTTGGCATCTCTCAAAGCTAATGGCCAGCTTCTAGCCACCATCAACTTTCAGGGGAAACGAAGTTGTTCAATATTTCGTTCGTTTAATTTCCTATAGTGTATTGACATTACTCCAGCCAGTTCACTCGATTAAAGCTGCAATCCGAAACGACTTTTATTTGGTTATGAGCTCTTGGAATCGTGGATAACTGCGCGTCTTGCGACGCGGAAGGAAAAGGCACGCAATCAAAACACATACGACATACGAGTCAAGCCATTCCAACGAGCGACTCAACCCAATGTATTGGAAGCACGAATGACCAAGTGCTTCTGAAAGTAGAACAATAGATAGTGACAAGAGCCATTGTTCACACACAAAATTGAAACTGAAATTAGTTGACATCTACTCTACTAGAGAGAGAACGTCGTGGTAGGGCCATCCGTTGGATTTTCGAATGTGTCATAAAACCCCAATCATGAAATACGATATATACCCTGATCAGCCAGCATGGACAATGCCAAGAAGTTTCACGACATTTCAGGAGTATGTAAACCTATTGGTACAAATCATCAACCAGCAACAAGAGGATCAGCCTGCAAGTGGCATTGTTGAAAACATGGATCCTAAAACTGAGTAAACTGTCCAAACACGCCATTACTACTACGGTGTCATGCGGTGTGTCGTTTCCAAAGTTTATCGTGGCAACATGGCAGCCATTTCCGACGACGATGGTTTGCCGGACGGTTTCATGCACTGGGGTGCATCGTTGCTGAAAAAGTAGACCGACACGAGGATCATCAACGCCCCGACCGAGAACTGTCCGGAGAGTGCCGTGGAAAAGAACACGGCAGAGAATCCCGTCGCCACCACGACGGAAACGCCCGTCGCAAGTCCCTTGAGGACATTGTCGGCATACTTGATGACGGCCGCCACCAAGAGTCCACCGGCAGCCTGCAAGGTGACAAGAAGCCAGGCCCAAGCAGTAAAGCCGTGCAAATAGGGCTTGGCGGCATCTTCTGCCGACTCTGGATAGGCAGCAGACTGGCAGAGGGAAATAACGATGGAAAAAAAGGCGAGCTGAACGTTGCGCATCCACATGCTGACGGGTGCCCGGGCTGCCCCCGTGGCACTGTCTTTGGTGGTATTCTTCAGGACAAATTCAAAGTAGACTCCCGCGAGGGCAGAACAGAAGCAGGCAACCGTTACAGCGATGAGCCCGACAGCGAGAGATTGGGCCGGGCGATTGGCAGTGTCAGTATCCTTGCTCGCCCAAGACGGCCAAAGCGACTCAATAGAAAGGACAACGAGGCAGACCCACTGCTTGGGAGAATACTTGCGATTGAGCATGACGACTGACACGACGGCAGTGGTGACGAGCTTTCCTGGTATGTGACTTGAAACAGTGGTGCTGATAGGTTCGATAGAGCAACATAAAGGAGAGTGTTTTGAATAAGGTACAGGAGAGCAGGCACCGAAATCTTGAGGGCGTCGAGCGGTCGGTCAATAATGTTGTCCTTAAACGAGGTCAAAAGACCTCCTTTGTGGCGCTGAATTCAAGGATGCATGAGCAAGAGCTGTGGAGTGTCCGTTTGTGAGATTCGTGGGCACGTTTAGTGGATGCATTGGTGTAGAGGATGCAATAATGCTTAAGAATCTACGACACAGTATACATAAGGACAAAAAAATGACATACCTTTCCCACTTCTGTCACGAGAACCAGACGGTTGACTATAAAGAGATCTTCCTTGGGAGCGCTAGATCGAGTGTACCGTCCCACCAAGACCGTAGAGGCATTCTGGGCCACCATGAGTACTAGGAGCATTAATTTGAATCCACTCATGGCTGCTTCGGCGGTCTTTTTCTGCGGCTCCGCCATTTTAAGGTCAACGTCTTTAGAGAGGTTCGAAGATGCTGACATATACGATACAAGGATAGGCTCGATTGACAAGGAGCCCAGCAATGCTTGTTGGCAGATTATTGTACCTCGTCGTTTTTAAAAGAGGCTCGGTTTCGAAACGCGAAAATTAACGAGTCATATATACTACCATCAAGAAATGCGAATGATACACTTTTTGTGTAGCAGTAGAGTTGTACTCCAAGGTGGTCTACTGGACTACTGGTCACTTTCGACAAAGACCGCGTTTGAAATGACTTTCAGTGTACGAGTACTACAGTACCGGTACTTTGACCTTTGACCTCACATGGTCACATGGTATTGTACTTCTACTAATTCTTCTTTTTTTACTGAATATTTCCTGTATCAAAGATATATACAGTACATACAAAATTCGAATATGCAAGAATCGTACTTGTACTTGTAGTAGTACAGTACAACTACCAGGTACTGTACTTTCAACTTTAAATGAGGAGTTGTTCAAGTCGTCGAGCGTGGTTACCCATTTGCCATTGCACAGACAAAGGTACATGCTTGTCACTGCGAGCTGCGAGCCCCTTCTCCCCACTCTCGCAGATTTCACAGCTCACAGCACGCATCACTCCCTGTGAACAGGGGGTATCGTCCCACTCGTTCTCGCTCATCGGATCGACTACGTTCTTTTGAATAAAAGCAGAAATAAGAATCATGTTCTCCCTCGTCAGGCAACGAATTGCCGCTCGGTTCGGACAACAACTGTCCCAACAGCAGAAACAAAATATGCACCTTGTGCGATGCTTTGGTACCTCCAAGTCCTTCGTAAGTCTACTGAATCCAAATCTAATTCAGTTTCAAGCTCGTCCCAATACAATTTTGGTATTTAACGTCTGTCCTGTGTCACACCAGAACACTGATTCACTCACTCATTTTTTCAACATTCTTTCCGCTGTTCCTAACCTTCATCATGTGCGTTACCACATTCACTTCAACGGAGTAGCATATTGACACCGGCGACAACACCGTCGCAACTCACTTTGATTTCACGGAAGAAAACTACAAACGCGTGGATTCTGTAAGTTTTCATTTGTTACTACTCTTACCTGATTTTCTCGTCATGAAGATTGCGCCACCCGGTCACAAGCCGTAGTTCCAATTACGGCCAACTGCTGACTTACGATCCTAATCTTAAAAATTGTACATCATCTCCATTTCCTCTCAGATTCTTGCAAAATACCCCTCCAACTACAAACAATCCGGCATTATCCCACTCCTCGACTTGGCTCAGCGCCAAAATGGGGGTTGGTTGCCCGTCGCTGCCATGGACAAGGTTGCTGACATTGTCGGCGTGGCTCCCGCTCGCGTCTACGAAGTTGCCTCCTTCTACACCATGTTCAATCGCACCAAGGTTGGAAAGTACTTTATTCAACTTTGCGGCACCACACCCTGCATGATTTGCGGATCGGAAGACATTAAGCGCACCATCGAATCGCATTTGGGAATTCATTCCGGTCAGACCACCAAGGATGGGCTCTTTACGCTTCTTGAAGTCGAATGTCTCGGTGCCTGTGCCAATGCTCCCATGGTACAGCTCAATGACGATTACTACGAATGTTTGACTCCCAAATCCATTATTGAACTGATTGAGGCCTGTCGGGAGGGAAAGAAACCACCCATGGGAAGATGGGGATCCCTGCCCATGAACGGACAAGTCTCGTGCGAGGGACCACTCGGGAAGACATCCTTGTTGTGGGACAAGCCCATTCCACCAACCGTTGATCCTGATCGATTCAAGAATGGATCTGTCGATCCTGCGTCTGTCAAGGAACACATGGCGTATTGAGAGTTGGTGGCGTTTTAATTTGATTTTATGATGATCGTGATGATTCGGATGAGGCAATTAGGCTGTCGTACTGAAGTACTCTACTACTAGTGGACTCAACTACTCGTACTTCCTTCTAGTTGCTGCGCCACTCTAGGAGGAGAGACAACGTCCTTGTATGTCATCTCGTCAAGCCCTCTTCGGAACCCATTCGCCAGTACGTTGAAGACAGTACTGAATGTGTCTTTGGTCTTTGACCACCCACTGTATACAGTATACAGTATAGATCAGTACCTGGTGAAACCGGTAGTACGGTAGTATCCTTTCAACGCAGGACCGAGGCAGTCCTGCGCTTGCCTCGACGCAACATGGCGGCATTTTTCAGTTGACAGTTCACACTCGAAGACTCGGAGTATCCCCGTTTTTGATATATACATGCTCAACAGAGACGGGAATTTCAAACCCAGCCCACCCAAACCCACGGCCCACCCAAACCCATTGGGTTAAGGGTGGGTTTTGGGTGAGCTCAGGATTTCATGGGTGGGTCTGGGTGGGCCGGCAAATCATAGCAAAAAATGACAGTAGATGTTTGCTACCGGTAGTAGTAGAACCATCTACTCCAGTACTAACTACTGGGTTTGGGTGGGTTTGGGTAGGTCTTGGTGGATCGTATGGGTTCTGGGTGGTTTTGGGCTGGTACTTCCGTGAGCGTAGCTTTACGTGGGTACCCATGGGTTTGATATTTTCAGAAATTCCCGTCTCTGATGCTCAACAACGGCGGCGACCAACAACCAACAACAAACACGAACGCACTTCACTACGACCTACGAATACCAGGTAGCACAACCCGCCACACGGTTGTTACAATTTGATTATTGTGATTCCATCGTAGTTGTATCCCTAATCATCATCGTCATTATGGAGGAGATTCAGTCACGTCACAAGAAGGAAATCAAGGTTTTGGATGGTGAAAAACGATCAGCCATCAAGAAGGCAAAAGCACTCAAGGGACAGAGGGGAAAGGACGCCTTGGCAAGGTACGCTACACTTTCATTTGTATCATTTGTTGTACTCGCAACAAGTACAGGGTCAATGGTACCATGCTTACTCTTCAGGCAGTGCCAAGTCGAGTCGAGTTTCCACACTGTATGGCTTATTTTATTTCCCCTTTTGGAATATGCACTTGGTATTTGAGGATGTCGAAATCTGATATTTCTCCCTTCTTGTCTTTGTCAGTGCTGAAGCCGAGTTTAATGAAAAGCTCAAACAAATGGAAGCGCGACACTTGCAAGAGCTTGCTGACGCTGGTCCTGCGGATGTGTCGATCGAACCCGCCCTTGATGATGCTGCAGTGGCTGATATTGCTTCCACGTCAACACCAACCATTCCTCTAACACAATCGCAAGAAGCCAATACTAACTCCCAAGAACTGGAACGACTCAAAAAGCTCGAAAAGGCCCGTCGCAAACGAGATGCCAAAAAGGAGAAGGAACGCCAATTACGCGATAAGGAGGCGTTGGAACAGGAGTCGGTCGGACCATCGATGCGCGACACGGAATTGCAGGCCTTGGAACTGCAGCTCCGACCCCTGTCCCTGCGAGTCGTGGAGATCCCGTCGGATGGGAATTGTTTGTATCGAGCAGTCGCCGCACAATGCGGATCGGATTACAACAAGATTCGTAAGTGCAACGTGTATTTTGCCTTGACAGGTGCCAATGTGTGTGTGCGTGTGTGACTAACTCAAACATCCCCCTCCAACCCCGCTTCGCGTCGAATGTTTCGTATCATCTGTTTTCACTTTTCGTGTATCCTGCGCAACAATACATCCATACCAGGCCAAATATGTGCCGATCAATTACAGAGTCATCAAGATGAATACGCCCCCTTTTGCGAATACACCGACTCCGTTTCATCTTTTGATCAGTATGTGGATCGAGTCCGTTCCTCGTCCGATTGGGGTGGTCATTTAGAACTCCGAGCCCTATCGGAAGGATTGAAACGACCCATTGTCGTCTATTGCGCGTCAAAAACCAAATTGGTTCTGGGAGAAGATTATTACACGAGTGATGTGCATCATGAAAATGACGTTACTGCTGCTGCTGGAGGAGACGAACATGCTCCAATTCTATTGAGTTATCATCTTCATTATTACACTCTGGGAGAGCACTACAATCAAGTTGTGCCCGAAGCAACAGCAGCTGCCGCCGACGAGCTTCAAAATTCGTACCAGCACGACTAACGAGGACCTTCCAATAGCCAAGTCGCACGACGTGTGTGCGGTCGTGCCTTACGATGACCTATAAAAGTGCTGTAGTCCATGTACAGAAATAAAGTTCCTCGCTGGAACCTTGAACGCGTTCCTTCCACAATGTGAAACTTTTGTTCCCATCAACTGTTTTGTTTCATTTTGTACAGAGCCTGTTGAGATCCTACTTCTTTCTTTAGTGAAGGCAATAGGATAGTCCACATTGGTCACTGCATTGACCTGCGGTTGTTAAAGAAAGCGAAACACAACAAAACAAACAAAGATCCCTAAGCTTTCGCATAGCTACGCGGCCTAAAAGCACAGAATCAATCCAAAATGTAAAAACGCTACCCCCATGCAAATGTATAACATCAGTATCCCTCCCATCTTCACATCCCAACTGGAATTCCCCCCGCCACATCTGCCGAAGGATCCATATCAAAATCTACTTCACTCGCCTTGTAACGCCCCATCGACACCATCTGATCATCCTCTTCGTCTGACACCTCCATAGAAATCATTGTTTCCACGCACGAAAACAGTAGAATACGCTTGAGGTTCTTGTTGACAAAGAAATAGTTGAAACTCCAGAGTGGCGTCGCCGCATCGTCGTCGCCATCCAACAACGTCTCAGTCAAGAATCCCAGAGGTCTTCGTTAATGGCGGGAGGCACATACGAAGACCTCGGTTTCCGACAAGCAAATGACATTGTCAATCGCGTTCCACATTTCTCGTAGAAAGTTCTCGCCTCTTCGAGACGCCAACTCCGACAAACGACCATTGGCTTCGTCCATGGCACCTTTAGCACTCTTTTAATAAAATGAAATGGGCGACTGTTGCCAAAATCATAATCGGGAAAGGACGCATTGAGCGTGAGGATGAGGTCCGTCATCAGCCTACGGGTCCCAATCTCTTGGAAGTCTCCCAGAGGAGAAAGGGCTGGAATTGAAAGGCCCGCGGCGACTGATTCATCCAAGGAGTTCGCTCGAGTGCGCTGCAGCTTGACCGGCTTCTCAGTTTCGATGGTTGGACTGCTCCCATACGAAACGCTTCGTTTTCTCGCATCTGCACTCCTCTGGTTCCTCAATTTCTGTTTTTGGAGGAATTCTTGATAATCCGCCATTTCTGATTCACGTTGCTCCATTTCAGCAACAAACTTTTCCCCCAATGCGTGTGCGTACTTCTTATCTGTACCAGCCCTCTTCATGGTGAAGGCCTCGATGCGTCCATTGATGACTCGTCCGGCCAGGACGGCATCCGTCAATTCGCTCGTCCACAGAGTCAATTTATCGTCTTCCAAGTATTTCATGTCGTCAGTGTTTCGTTGTCGTTGTCAATCCAATAGACTACGTCGGAAGTGAGTCTACAACTCGGAGAGTATCGAATTCGTAGACTTTGCCAGGATAGTTCACTTACTTCTGCGGCAGAATACCGCAACGATACCAATACATTAGAAAACATCTAAATAAATAGAAACTTCACAGAAAAGTGCGAAACTATGCGAACCCTTGTGACGCGAGTTCGCATAAGTCCCGTGGGGTACGTATGGCAGGTTTCATCTCAGATTTCCTTGCGCTAGAATGCAGTACAAAATGTACATGCAGCCAATAGAAATTAAGGTCTGCTATCATACGCGGAAGAATTTCTCGTGTTGGAAGCAAGCGTTCCACAATGAGATTGCGCACCGTTGTTCTCAACAATTGCACTCCTATCTATCAACCTGACCCTGACCGTTGCCTTCGTTACACGCATTAGAATCGATCTGACCAAGTGAGGTTGATAGTTAGGATGACTGACAAAGGATTTTACACCATTTTGGTGAAGGCTGTAACGTTGGTTCGCGACGATCCCACATACGGACCTCGATTGTCAAACTGCTGGCTCCCCTGCAGCAACATGGGTAGAAGCACTACAGAAGACTGGTCACATTGATGCTTCCCTCTCAATTGATGTTCGAAAATTCAACACAGCAATGTCAAGGGCACCATTATTTGGATCCGTGATGACACGGTTTGATGGATCAAACAACAGTGGCGTTTTCCGTGTTAGTTTCCAGCACCAACATTTTTATTTCTTCACGCAAGAAACAAGGCAGGTTAAGTACCCAAGCCCTTTGAACCAAGCATGGAAGGAAATGGTGATGGGATATGCAGCAAATGTGCTGCATATCCCGTCAACGCGAGCAAGACCTGCAGGTATTGGCGATTCAACACCAATACTACCAACGCCTGTCAGTGGTGGCAGTGAAAGTTTTGATGCGAAGGAAGGTGAATCTGCTGGAGTAGAGTCACCGCCGAAGCGACAAAGGACTGGTACTAGTGTGGGGGGGTCCATCGGTTCCAGTTATTGGCCGTGTAGCCCAGAAGCATATCATTTGTTTCGCCGTCAAAAATACTACACGACAGCATGATCAGTGGCGAGGGTTCTCATCACCAGAGGAGCATCACTGAAACTCCGCAGGAAGCACTTGAGCGTCGCATAAAAGTTCTACAGTCTGTACACAAACGTGAAGACAGCTGGCGTAATGTCATTATAGGAAGGGATATTGACAACTTCTGTACAAAAGCAGATATTTTTGAGATTCGACAGCGATCTACATTTTTGTGTCGGGCGTACCAATTGGCGTTGAAACATATGAACCAATGGACTTGGTACAAGTGCTGCCAGGAGGTATGTAATGAGTTTAATAGCTTGGGAATGATGCAGGCAACATGTTACAAAACAGTCGCAGCATGGAACATGACTTACCGACAGAGCGAAGGTTTCCCGCACCCGAATCCATACGTGCAATGTGGAAAGCAACCACTGCCGCGACTATTTGAAATGTTTCCTGATGCTAAAGATGAGATTGTATCATTCGCAATCAAGAATTTATCAAAGTTAACGATAGAGCGGGTTCACGACTTTATCATATCGAAAGTTATTCCAAGGCTTATCACTATTTGGCAGAGTGCGAACACAGGATCTACTGAAGCGTCGGCTGCCATTCCTTCCACCACAGATGATACAGCCACAACGAGTGCTGACAACCAGCAGGATCCCATAGACTCCTTCCTCGTTGCTCACGGCCTCGAATCATTAAGTCTTACCACGGCATGGAGGTGGATGCGGTTGCTCGGGTTTCAGTATGATTCCCGAAAGAAGAGCTTCTATGTGGATGGACACGAACGTGAGGATGTTGTTGAGAATAGAAACAAGTTTTGTAGACAGTATCTCACCGAGTTTGAACCCTACTGCCGTCGATGGATTCAGATTTCGAAGGAGGAGGCGTCAACCATCAAAGATCTCGATGTGCAATTCGGATATCATTATGAAGACATAGTTGCTGGAACTTCAAAAATCGAGTTCCACATTGACTACTGGAATCGATTCTCTGCAACAGCAGCAGCAGCAGGCCTAAGACGAGAAGCAACGATGAGCATCCGGCGAATGTCATCGCAAGCAAAACCAATCATGATAGTTGGTCAGGACGAAAGCGTGTTCGCGCAATATCTTCTGGGTTCGAAGACATGGGTCGGACCCAAAGGTCAACGACCGCTTCTTCCTAAATCGGAAGGGAGGGCTACATGCTGTCGGCATTCGTATCAAGAGAGCTGGGATTTGGACGAGAGTTAACGGCAGATGAGTTGATGAAGATAAACAACGAGCGACGAAGGGGAAGACTTACATAGATGTTCAAGCAGCCAACGAGATATTGAAGACCGATCAAAAACCTCTCCTCACCGAATCACCGTTTGTTAAGTACTTATACATTGGGGCAAACAACGGGGTTTTGGAATAGCTTCCATATGAGTCTTCAATTTGAAGACGTAGTCGATTGTCTATTGGTACTGTATCCAGAGTTTGAGTTTGTCTTCCTTTTCGATCACAGCCAAGGACACGCACGGAAACGAAATGGGGCTCTTAACGCACTTCACATGTCTAAACACTTTGGAGGATCGCAACCGTTAATGAGAGACACAACGATTCTTTCGGACACAGGATTCCTTGGTAAATACTCACCTCGCTTGCGGATTGGAGATACACAATCCATGATCTTCAAACCTGAAGATATCGGACCATGGTATTTGTCACCAGAAGAACGAGAGCAACAAAGACACGATCGAGCCACGGGAAAAAGGAAACTTGTTGAACGATCAAAGAAGATGCTTATCGATGCTCTTACCGCAGCAGGTGTCACACTTCAGCAGCAACGCAACCATACCAAGAAAGAGCTTCAGGAGTTTGCGACAAAAAACAGTGTTGACCTTTATGAGGACAAAGAGTTAATCAATCAGGGATGGGAAGGGCGACCGAAGGGTCTGATGCAGGTTCTGTGGGAGAGGGGGCTGATCGATACATCATCGTTAGAGCAGTACACATTGGAGGGAAGAAAAAATCCTATCACAGGTCAAGTGAACTTACAATCATCGCTGCGCCACATACTTGCTAATTGCAATGATTTCAAGGATGAAGAAACAGCGCTTGAGTACTGGGCACTCAGCTTGGTGTGACAGTAACGCTCACGCCCAAGTTTCACGCAGAGCTTGCCGGGGAAGGTGTAGAATACAGTTGGGCTCATTCGAAGTCCGTATATCGACGTCTCCCCATCTCACAGAAGAAAGGCCGAGACAACTTCAAGCAGCTGGTTCGAGACTGTACCTGCCCTGAAACCGTGCTAACAAAAGTTAGAATTGAAAAGTTCGCAGCAAGAGCAAGAGCATACATTTGTACATACCATCATTTGGAGCAACAGAAACAACGTGCTGCGAGCCAGAATTCGGACAATAACGCATCACCAAAACAGCAGGAACTTCTTTTCTCACAGATTGAGAGGCTGTCAAAGGCATTAAGAGGGCACCGGTGCGCCCTTGACTTCGATCTGGGCTTCATCCATTCAGAGTTGAAAGGAGAAGCACCACCGACAAAGAATGAAGAAGAGTGATTTGAATGATTATGATTGTTGTGATGTGAGCTCGTGTGCAGAACACTCTTTCCGATTTTTACTCTAGAATTTTGTATACTTGAGAGATCTTTTCTGATGATGATCGTGGATGCAGTGAATTCGCACGCGGAGATCTTACAGAATTTTACTCTACAAGTTTGTATGCCCGGTATCGATTGTACGTATACCTACCAAAAGAAGGTTGAGGGTGAAACCTGCCATACCGAGTTTTGTGATACGATCGTGGTACAATACCGTATCCTACTGGTAGAAAAAAGGTGTGCGTTTTTGGGTGTAGTTTTGATGGAAATCGGATCGGGTTCGCTTTAGTTGAATGGTCGTATCCGTTCAATCATGATCTTCTCCGCCAAGGGATGTGATGGTCTTGAGAAGAGTGTGGAGAGAACGCGACGATGACGAACAAGGAGGAGCTTGTTTTGTTTTGCTGCGATCACACCCTTCGATGTGATTTTTGTTCCGAGAGTTTTGAGTGCGCTCGTTGTGTTTGAGTGCTCGAGATTTGAACACAACTTTTTTAGCAGCGCGGGCGTTGGTTGAAGATGCGGATTGTCGGTGTGAGAGTTCACACGAAAACTTCTTAGATTCTTTCAGACAGACAGATAAACACTTCATTATTCAGTCAATGACTTGTCGTGGTCGTTGGTGCGAACTCTCTGAAACTCAACTTCATGTGTCTGTGTCTGTCATTGTTCCAGCTTCCAGCGCTTCACTTCTCCATTACAATTCCTTCCATTTCTTGCAGTGATCAACAATCAAACGTTCATCATGTCGATTGAAGAGATTTCCCAAGCCTTTACTCATCACTACTACTCGACATTTGATACTAATGTGGCTGGTTTGGCCAGTATGTTTGTAAGTTAAGAGTGAAAGGAGATGGTGGAGTGGTGGAAGCTGTTTCGTTGTGTGGTAATGTACGATCGACGACTGTGTGTTGGTTTCTACGGCACCGGGTATGAGAGTAGTTGATACCGTGAGATCACTTTTGAATGGTGCTAGTGTTTCTCCCAAACTCATCCTCTCATCTTTTTCCCTTTCATCACACACGCACGTACATGGCAGACTGACAAATCAATGATGACATTTGAAGGCACGCAGGTTGGAGGACAGCAAGCCATCATGAACAAGCTTCAGAGCGTCGGTCAAGTCCATCACGTTGTCAAGTCCTTGGATGTTCAGCCATCGACTGGGGATTCGGCGATCGTACTGTTTGTAACTGGGACCATCAAAATTGGCGGTGACAATCCCTTGCACTTTTGCGAAATGTTCCAGCTTGTGGCGCACGCACCCGGACAGTACTATGTCCACAATGATGTTTTCAGATTAAATTATGGGCTGTAGAATTTTGAGGTGAGAACAAGGTAGGCTTTCTTTTCTATGTCCGTGATCACGAAGCTTGTTGGAGGGTGTGCTGTAGTCATCTACCGGAGTACTCCGAGTAATATATAGCTTTCATGTTGACCGAAATACAATCCTTCCAGATCTTTCGCTTGTTATCGTCGTGATGTAGGCAATGCAAGCCATCTCCAGGACTTCGACCGTACTCCAGTAGTGTAGAGTGTGCCACCGGTAGACCAAGTACAACAGTACACGGTGCTGCAGTACTGTGCAACCCTGGCGATGGCTGTCCCTTCAGCGGTCCTGGAGTCCTGAAGGACATCATTTGAGCCCATCGATTCCACATTTCGCTCACAAGTTGCGGCATCGCAAATCGTAACGCACACATCTGTATCATCGTTCCCACCGAGCACGGGATCTGTCGTTGTATCAGTAAACAGGTACTTGTATTCCGCAGACCTTGGAGTAATAACAGACGCATACTCTCCCATCCCTCTTTTGCAAGCATGATCACACGCCGAGCCCTGATCTGGACCTTTATCGTGGTGCCGGTCGCATGGTACTATTGGAATCAATTGGTTTCTTCACTGGATGGTAACCTATGGTTGGCGAGTCTCGTTGTGGGTATGGCCTGGATCTGTGGTTGTGTCGATATGAATGAAATGACCGGGCAACCAGAAGGAGAACACGATCATCATGATTGATTATCCAATGGATGTTTTTCCAGCAAGATTGGTCGTATTGTCCGGTATCATGATGGCATTTCAGACTGCAATTGCTACGCGCTACAGTACTTATGAAGAACTTTGGAGAATACATGTTAAACAACAACAGCACCATGATTGCTGCTGGAGAACCCCGGACTGAAGAGATCCAAGCCCTACCTACACTTTCTTCCTCGGACGACCTCGCTTTGGTTTCGCTACGGGAACTTCCTCTTCCTCCTCTTCATCCTGCTGCAGCTCATCATCCTCTTCATCTTCCTCATCATCGTTATCCCCATCTTCCTCTTCGACATCTACAGGATCCTGATGCGACGCTAGAGCTCGTTCCTTCCACACCCGTTTCTCTGCTTCGGAAATGGCCGCCCACTGCCTCGCTACTAGTCCAATGATATCTTTGGATTGGTAGTCCGTATCTTGATACTGAGCCCGGATGGTCGGATACACTTCATGAACAAAGAGAGTGTAGGCAGTGTGCTGACGCTTCTGACGATTGGGATTCAGGGCACGCTTGCGCTTCTTCGGCTTGCGACCACGTTTCCGACCCTTGTACTTGGGGTTGCCAAAGGCATCCAATGGGGCCAATTCACTAGGATTGACATCTGTGGTAGTGGTGGTTGGTGGTTGTTGTTATCGTTGGTGTGAGTTCCAACTGAATGGGTACACGCATGAAAGGAAGCACACGAATATGTAGTGAAACGAACAACGAGTTCATTTGATTGCGAAAGGAGAGGAGTTCGGATGGAGTTTGGGAGAAAATATCTGCATAGAACAGGTGCAGCACCAGTGTCTCTCGTAGGACAGAGTGGCTTTCGTTCTCACCCATTCGCCATACGTGTCCACCGTCATGCGTATTTGGCACGCAAATATCTTACATACATTACAATCAAAGATCCTCCAAAATACAATACAATAGATACAGGAATCATACATGACACATCCGAAGCACGTACCGTACGATGATTCCATCTCGACTGTAATTCCGTGTTGTTGTGCCAATTCATCAGCTTGGGCTCGCAATCGTTTGGCCTTTTCATCACTCAAATCTGCCTCCATGCGGAGAAATGCCACAAACGACGCCGTGTCCAAACTCATGTTGATTCCCAATTGTTGTGTTGTAGTAGTATTGTGTGTATGGTACTAATGTGATGTTGGTGCAATGGAAAAAGATCAAAGTGAGGTAGTTTCTTGTCGTTGAAAATGTATTCTTGGGTGTTCACCGTCACGCTGCTCCACAACGAGAACAATAGTAGACACACACTGAGGCACACGCAATCAGGTAACAGAATCTCGCACGGTTCAATCAAATGCTCTAAAGATTGTCGAAATCTGTGAGTATTTGTTTGGAATAAAGTGAGCGAGCGCGTCTTTTGCAAAGAGACAGAGTCACAGGGTGCAGTATGATAGGGATTGGCCTCTCTATCGTGTCCGACTCCAGTTGAATACGCCAGGTTGTGTGACAATAGAATACTGGAATACACTCAGGATACACTCAAATAAGGCCACGGCGAGCTGAAACAGGAAATTGCGTTGCATTCTGGCCTGTTGCAAACCGAAACTGGTGTGCTGTACTCCGAGTACACGGTTTGCAGTACTCCTGTACCACATCGTATTCAGTAGCAGTATTCGAGCTTAATGTTACTCCGAGGACTAATCGTATGCATACATAGTACGTTTGTTCCGTTTCTACTGTACCAGGGTAACAGCATCAAAAGTGGCGAGCCGTTGGAACGGCATACGACAAAACGTCATTCGGCCAATGGATAACCATCCTTTCCAGTCACACTACACACCCAAATATCTGTCACACAGACACACATGCCATGTTACGGAATGTCATTGGAAAGATACGCTGCAAGCTGACATTGGATCTACTATCTTTCTACATAAGGTTTCGAAATTTCAGAAATCATTGAATCCATGGATTCCGTCTCTGTTCAGATCGGGTCTGCCGATTGGCACTCGCAAGTCAACATGTGCTGGATGCATTGTTTTCCTCCAAAACCGTGTATTTTAAAACAAAGTAACGCGTGTAAGTTTGTGGACTATAGTCGATGACCATGGGATTTTTGGCGGCGGCGGCGACGGGTGTTCGAGATAGAGCAATCCATGCAGACTGTGCAGTTCAAACAGTGACAGGAGTGTTTGGTTGGTGACTAGTGATGGTGGTACAGGTGTTCAACCGTTGACTTTATGGCAATAACTTGTGTTTTGGTGGTTGCGTTGTGAGAACCCGGTTGCATATGATATTGGTAGTCGTAGGTTGGTGTTTGGTAGCGGTGCCTCACAATATGCGACTTTTTGTCTCACTTTGCTCTCTACATTCCATAGTAACAGCAAGAAAAGCAGCCACATTCCTTGACGACGCACATTCCAAACACAATAGATAGATCAACAAAAAACAACCAGCATCATGTTTCGCACACTCCGATTTCTCCTGCTTGCCTTCTTGTTGTTCGCTTCGTTGACGACCATGCCATGCGCGTTGGCAGATGACGAAGAAGAACAAGAAATCGCATCTACAGAAGGGGCTGAGTGATGTCAATGAGGCTATTGCGGCCGCTGCGGAGGCAGCAGGAGCTGCGGCCGAGAGGCAGCTGCCGTGGCAGCAGAACAAGCCAAGGCTGCCGAAGAAGCTGCCGCTCGTCAAGCTGCCAAATTGCAGGCAGAGGCCGCAGCTGCGGCAAGGCTGCTGAAGAAGAAGCGGCACGACTCGCCGAGGAAGCAGCCGCCGCGGCTAAAAGTGCTACCGAAGCTGCTAAGACTGCTGCCGCAGATACAGTTGCTGCCATCAAGGACAAGATCACTGTCATAGTGGATAAGATTGTTTCGGAAAGCAAGACTGTTGTGGAGAAGGTAAAGTGTGAGCCCAGCAACTGCCAAGAAGGTGGCTGCTGGTGTCCTTGGTGCGTGGGGACTTAGTCTGGGAATCGGTTACGTGGTAAGGGCGCTGAAGCAACACCTGTTGTTGTTGCCACTTCAGGTGGAAAAAGGAAATAGAGTGGAAAGTCACAATGAGAGCTGACTTCTCGATGAGCTGCGCGCGCAGGTGGTAGGATGGGCTCGCAATTGCAATGTTAGCCCGCAAGTATCATAGCTGAAAAAAGGCGTTACTGGTTTTGTTAGCACGAATACAGAAGTATCTAGAGATTCTAGAGATAGTGTGGTTCTATTGCTCTATTCGACGGGCGTAGCATACCAGGTCATCCATTCGTAGTCCTGCATCACATTATGAGCTCGTTGACACCACGTGGTCACGTCGTCTACGTTTACTCCCAGACGTTCCAGGCTGACGATGCACTTTCAAACAGCATATCGGGCATGCTACGCCAATTCGCCAAGTCCTTGGCGTTCCTGTGTTAGCTTCCGTCAGCAGAACCTCAACGGCGTCAACTCGGCCGTCGCAGATTTCCACAATGACTTCTTCCACGGATTCTTGCTGCGCGCGATCCATCCATTCTTCGACAGTACTCTCCTCCACACCAAGCTCTTTGGCAATCTCCGTCGAGTCGGCGTTGGCAAGTTGGCGCCAATTATGAATTCCCATCATGTTCACCAATTTCGATGCTGAGTCAGAGTCACCACCGGTACATTCCTTCAATTCGTCCTCATCGTCTTCGGTTGGAGTGACAAGCCGCCACTCCTCTTGCTGTGGTTCTTGGCGCTGTTCCAATCTCGCGATTGCCGCATCTGCCGCACGACTCCTCCGTTGGGTCTGATCGTAGTGATGCAATTGTTCCATGGCATCCTCGACAGCTTGAACTGCTTCGGCAGCAGCTTTCAAATTCCGAACTTCGTCTTCTTCCTGCCCCGTACTACTATTTGCTTGCCGCAAATTTTCCTGTGCCTTTTCGGATAGCGTTTGCTTCCGTCGTCGTAAGAAGGACCAGTCCAATGTGGGGAGCAATTCCTGGAGTGCGACATCAGTCGATCTTCCATTACCAACGCCGCCTTCCTGTGATGGCGACGATGATGTTTCTTTAAGGAGAGACCAAAAAACTCGAGGTGACAATTGTGCCAACATATTGGCACGGAGGGATTCGGGATCGGATGCGTGAATACCCTTGAGGACCAGTTCGAGTGCCTCCCTTGGAATCGCATCGACAGTCTCCACAAAGTTCCCGCGGCCTTCCAGTCCCTTGTCAAATGAAATGACTAGAGAAGACGAAGACGGCTGTTCCACAATTTCGTACTTGCCAGCTTGGACTGCCGACACACGAGTGACGGCCCGACTCGTATCGTATTGGCGGGATACGGCGTTTCGCATAGCCCCGCGCAACACTTGTCCGACTTTTCCGCCACCGCCGCCACTTTCGAGAGCATTCAGGAGTGCAAAAACATCTTCCGTGTTGTTAAATTTTGGGCCACTATTGGCAGGACGACGTCGCGACGATAATGACACTGGTTTCGGACCAACCTCTTCCCCATCTCCTAAACGTCGACCTGGTAGCTTGGCGAGCTTTCGCGATGCTTCTTTGGATGCTGCTGATATTGTTTCTTCGGCGAAGAACTAGTAGTACTTTTCCCAACGGCATCTGTGGTTCGCTTTCTCTTGCTCGCAGTGGATTGTTGCTTTTGCTCCTTTAAGAGCCGATTTTGAGCCTTGATCACCTCCGAAAACGATTCTGTGGCTGCCTTCGAGGCCGCTCGCTGCGACCTACGTCCATGGGTACTTTGTACTTCTGTCTCACATGGAGCATCCTTCTTCTCTTTCTTTTTGACAATTACGTTGTTCTTTTTCTTTGTCTTGTCGTCCGCCAACATGACAGTCACTCGATCATTCCGATTCAGCACATTCCGCACCAATGGCGTTGCCGTTGCTGCCGCTGATGATGATTCTTTTGGGGAATTTACTTGTAGCAATGACTTGGGCGGAAAGCCGCTCTTTAGATCGATGCAGTCTTGACCAAACGCATCCTTGGCCAATTGTTGCAATCCATTAATCGAACAATCCTCTGAAATTTCAATAACGATGCGACGATGAGGCTCTCCCGCTACTGTGAGACATATTTGGAATACATCTTCGTGTGATGTTGTAGATGACATTTTACTATAGAATCGACGTTGATATCACAACAATGAGAACGGGATGTAAGATGTAATGATGTTCGTTGACACAGACATCGAGTCTACCGTATGTTCCATCGTTGTGGGAAAAGATCAAGCAATTAACGTCAAATTAACCGCTATGTCACGAAGTAGTACTGCATTTGTCTACATTCTACATACGCCTTTACTTGAGTACGAGTACGTACACAGTGCAATACTCGCCTTTGGCGTGCCAGGCTAATCACAGTGAATACGAGAAAATCGTCCAATTCAAAGGTTTGCTCCTTGGTAATGTAACAATTGATATCCGCTGTGGCAGGTGGCTGGACTCTTGGTGCGTGGGAAACAATACCTTTTTTGGTGTCATATTTGCAATGTTGTTGTACACTCCACACTGACGGCAGACTTCAAAAAGCAGCACCAGGAACCATAGTGCACCTCGTCCTGAACTTTGTTGCAAGGCAAGCAGTCACCAGCACTTGCAGACTCAGCATCAATGTTAGCACTTGTTCTCAATGAGCTGTTTGAGCACTTTTCTGTGATGATGGAACATGATAAGCTGGCTGATCCTTCAGCTCTTTGAATACCAGATTGGTAAATCAAAAATCAATTTTGTCAGCTCAGTTCTAGGCATCAATTGCTTGTGAATGCAGGCATTGGGAAACAAATCAACAGGATGGTGCCTTCTGTTTCTCAACCATCAACCCATCTTTTTGCTGGCATTTGTTGTATTCAAGTCATCTAGCTAGTGTTGACAACTACATTGGAACATATGGTCGTAATGTCAAAACTGAATTGTGGTATCCATTTTGAGAGAAAGGGATAAACTTGCTGAGGATAGCTACCACACCAGCACCCACTCAATCCTTGTGAATATCATTCTTCATCTGGCTCAAATGAGGATCCATAAAGCTGCGCCAGACAACATAGTGCAGAAACTATATCAAAAGAATTTTCAATTTCATCATGAAAAGCCCTGCTTTCTTCTTGTAAGCAGGCGGCACACCATTTTGCCTGAATGAAGCATCAGTTTCAAGGCATAGAATTAAGTCTCAAGAACAGTACTACAGTACTCACTTCATGAAATGTCACCATGATCAGCATGGGGGCATGAAGAGACTGGAGGCAATTCAATACAATCGTTGGTACAGCTGCTGATCGTAATAAGATTGGTGATTTTGCTGTTAGACACACAAAGATCCAATTACATAAAGAAAGGAGGAGTCACCAAACAACATTCATTCATGACATCGGACAATGTTGTATAGATGAACTTGTATTCGGAGCTTGCTTATAAATGGCAGACAGAAGAAGTGGCAGATGGAGAACATTAAGCACAAGGACATTGTTGTGAGGAGGATTGTGCTGGCTTAGGGCAAGAGCAAACATCACAAAGCTGGAGCATCACCAAGAAGAAGCAAGGCAGTCAGCTAGCAAGTGCATAAGCAACAGGATTGGAATATCTAATTTGGTTCCTTGGTACAATCTCGCAATGCTGTGTCAGTTGGTGCAGGGTTGGTGGGGAAAGCAAAAGTACATGCAAAAGAAGGTCAAATCACAAAGAACTTGTGGCAGTGGAGACAAGGATCCAAAAAATTGATGACTGCTGAAGTGAGGAAATCTTACAGGGAAAGGAGTGAGTGCATCACCAAGGTACAACATGATTGCATGTGCAAGAAGTTGCTTACAATGATTGATGACACCCCAGAGCACCTGCCTATGCAGTAGAAATGGATAAGAAGTTTCTATGATAATTGTATGCAGAGAAGTATGGAGATGGTGACAGCACAACTGCCTCATTGAAATGCTGTTGAGTAGTATCTTGCAACCAGCAATTGATACATTTCTTGGGATCATTCAGATGAATGTAGTAAGATTATCCAGTAACTCCTTCAAAATGCAGTACCTGGTTCAATTTAAAAAATGGAAATGACCATCACTGATTACAAGTGAAAATGCATAAACATCATGAAGAAGTATAAGAAAGGTCACATTTTTGCCAAAAACAATGCACTGAAACAAAGTGCAATGTTCATTGTTAATGTAGCTGAATTGGTTTATACTTGGTACTCTAGCGAATACTCTGAGTATCATAGAGCTATCTAGTAATTGGAGGAGGTGACGGAGTAGCAGTAAGCCTTATTTTAGGGCCAGCGCAAAACTTTCTGATCATTCCCTTCCAACAGTATCAGATTCGCAAGGCCCAACTGATTTGTGCTCCATTTATTTTTGTTTCTCACGAGCCAGAGATACTTGTGCTGTACGAGTTGATGCTTTCGTCGCGAAGCGGGCCGGCGCGTCTAATTGGACTGATCGTAAGGAACCAAAGGAACTCGTTGTCAGCTATTTGTGTCCACACGATTTGAAAATTATTAAGTAAGATCTGTAATTGACGGAACAGAATTTGTCGTCGTGGTTTGTTTCGGTTGTCTATACTGTACATCCAAGTATCTATTCTGCGTAAGCGACCACGAACAGCATACCACTCTTCCGAGCCCATTTTATTTAGCCACCCTAACGTGTCGTAAGAAGCGAGACGTACGACTTGGCATTTATCGGAATGACCCTGATCGCTGTAAAGAATCTCCATCGTGGAGATTCTTCTCGACCCCAGATTCGGATGGGCATTCACATTCCGAACCCGACCCAACAAACATGACGGCTTCCCCACCGCTGTTTTATCACGTCAATCTCGGCAGGATGAGAGACTAACTAAAACCTAAAACACGTGAAACAAAAACACCGAGCCGAAGCACGTTAATGAAGCAATCTCATACTCCAGCGCCTTCATGCTCCTTGCCCGGATCACTCTCCTTGGAGGGTGACAATGGCGAAGACGATGTTGTACGTTTCGCCGACGAGGCTAACAAAGGTGCTGATTCCGTCGTAGATCGTGATGATGGCTTCCTTCTAGCTTGGGACGCCATTGACTGTGAATGGGGCATTCGCTGAATTTTCCAACATAGTTGAGGGTGATCCCTGAGGAAGTACTAAGGATTGGATGCTCGTGAGATAAAGCGTAGATTTCATTCTCGCAGACAAATAGGGTCACATAGATGGATGCAAATCACAATATAGTACGAAGCAGATGAATTACCTCATGAAAGTAAGCATTGTGATCTGGACCTTCAGTGATTCGTTTGAATCCCCACCCATTGACCTGAGAGCATCAGCGAAGTGACGGGGTTAGTGATTGTTATGCTAATCAAATTGCAGGAAATTCGGTCGTTGGAACGTAGACACATCTCTGGAAGCGAAAGTAGAAACCGGGCTTGTCTGCACTCCTCTCCTCGACCGTTTTAATTGGAATAGGACAAACTCACCTGTCTCATGAAACTTGCATACCGTGCGTGTCGAAAATGATTTGGAATAACGTTCCTTTCGAACCCCGTCTTGTCCAATATTTTCCAAGCGCGACCGTGAGGTAGCCATGATATGTAGGCACTATACTCTGGGTTACTCAGAATCTCATGAAGACGGGATGCAAACGCGTGAACGGGATCTCGATTGCTCATCTCGCCACTGGTAACCGCCCCAGAACCGACCGTTGTTGTTGTGGAGAGGCTTGTCGGCAGCTGCGAATCAGGCAAAGTTGGGAGGGAGGACAAACTCTCAACAGCGGGTTGTCTAAGCTGCAGACCAGACCTACTGATCAGCTGCATCGCAAGTTGTTGCTGTTGCTGTTGCTGTCGTTGCAGCTGCAGTTGTTGTTGTTGCTGCTGAAGATTTGATATCGACTGAGGGAAATTACGAAGAAGTGATTCTGTTAACGTCATCGATGATCCAAGCTGTGGGCGGGTCGGCGTGAGCGCTAATCCATGTGACATCCAACCCGGATTGAGCGCTGCGGCAAGGCTCAGTGATGCAGATGCGTTGAGGTTTCGCAAATGGTGCGATTCTAGATTTTGCTGTCGTCTGGGATACAACTCCTGATGGGCCAAAGGAGTTGACAGCAGGGGCAAACGCTGCTGTTGTTGCTGCTGCAGCCTCCACAGCAGAAGCATCTCTTCTACGCTTTTTCTGGTCATGTCATTTTGTTCATTCATGGTGCGGAGTTCGGCGTCGAGTTTATGGAAAATCCATCCGAACATTTTCTGAGAGCGAAAAAACTACGAGAGGCCGATGTGCACGTGCTCCTAAAAGCACAAACTTCAATGTGACATTTGTCGCAGTTGCCTTTTTCTTGTCTCCAGTTTCGTCATTTAATCATGTTTGAACGTTGGAAGGACATGCAAAACAAATTCGCTCATCAGAGATCGGAGTTCATTTGTCTTAGTGTCGATTAGTCGCCGGAGGGGGTTAAATAAAATAAGGTGTAGAGAATGTAGTATGATAGAAAAGAATTATGGTTGAAGGGTTATAACGACAAGTATTAGGTGGAATGTGGTAATGGTTTGCCATTTGTTTGACATGTATGCATACGGAGTACCGAAGAAAATACGAACTGAACGTCACGGAAACACAGTGCCAGCCGAACGATGATAAGTACTCTAAAGTGGGACTGATACGTACTAATGTACTCCCTCATAGATGTCTGGTCATTGGACAAGCGGCGCTTGGAAACAAACCATTCCTTTTGGTTTATGTCGCAGTGTTCCGAGGCATCCCATTGGTCGTCGAAATCGGTGTGCGTAAATGACCGAACGGAGCTTAATTACTCCGCTTGTTTAAAATTCACGGGCTTCAGTGTCCGAGAATTGTCGAGACACGCAAGCAAGATATTTGAAGTTTACAACGACGCATAGATTATTAACATTATGCACCTCAGTTCGCATCGTACTCGTGCGTTGTATGTAGTTGAATGCCTTCCCAGCAAGGTCCGGCCCAAGCACGTTTCGCGATTAAATAGATGTACCTTAAGGATGGGCGCGCCAGCCAATGTCCGGCCGGCGTGATGAGTGCTTGTTAGGATCTGTGTCATTTCATTCGAGCTGGCAGGTTCAGCAAATGTCAGCAGATTTCTTTTCGTCAGCAAATGTCAGCAGATTTGCTTTTCGTCAGAAAATGTCAGCAACTTGATTCTCGTCAGCAAACGTCAGAAGATGTCAGCATCAGCGTAGCTTTTGTACTGGGAAAAACTCGTTTTCGTCAACATATGTCAGAAAATGTCAGCAGATTCGTTTTTCGTCAGCAGATGTCAGCAGATTCGTTTTTTGTCAGCGTATGTCAGCAGATCTGTCTTTTCGTCAGCAAGCGTCAGCAAAACGAAGATGACGCTGGCATATCCAGTTTAGCACCAGCCAGACACGGAACGGAAATGATTTTCGCCTCCGGCCAGCGTGTATTCGACCTTGATTCACGACTAAGCGTGTATTGCCGGACCTTCCAGCGCGGGTAAGTGTCGTTTTGGTTTTCTCGTACGTCATTGCACGGCATGCGTTCTTTTGTAAATGGGGCTAATAAAAAAAATAAAAACTGTGGAGATCGTAAGCGGGTTATCGCTGATGCCGTCATGGGTTCAGGCTTCAGGCCCTTCCACATACTCGGAGTTGTACGCGACACAAACCAAAACAACTCTTACTTACATACTACTGTTTAAGCCGTCACCATATTTACGTCATCATACGACAAAATACGTTTACGACAGGCGTAGAAAACTTAGCTCCAGGTGGAAGCCATATCAGATGGGAGTAAAAAATCTGACATTTTTTGGCAACGCACATGCACATGTTGCCGCCGGCCCTCCCTGTCACTATCAAAATTTGAACATGAATACATTTATGTACACAGTTATAGCACTCTGACCTCTAAACCTTCAGACTCTACACCAGTATCTTAATTTTAGCACTTGTGTTATTCCCGCTGTGAGTGAATAATCCTTCTGACTGCTGGAGTTGAAAGAGTCTTGTAACTATCACATTGCCAGCAATGTTCATTTTGCCTTGTATGATTAAATTCTCCCATTAGTGGACACAGGTATGCTTTGTTCTGTTCCAATGATAGCTGCACCAGACTTCCTTTCTGCTTTTGAATCACCCAAAACATCCTGCTGCTCTGTTGAAGCCTTTCATTTGATGAGCTAGAGTCACATTCAAGGGGGAAGCATCTTTGTCTGCTTGGCCCTTAAATCTCCATGTGTCACCCAATTGGAAGGTCAAGAAGAAGTGGCAACATGAAGAAGTTTGATACTGGTGCAGAGATCCAATTCTTTTGCACCATTCTTGCCAGCAGTATTATGGACAAGCCAATGTGTTTGTTCATTCTTTCTCTTGCTGCTGCTGTCAAACATGATCAGTCACATAATTCATTTAGCAGCAAAGACTCCTCCACCTCATTGTGATGACTATGTGCTTGCTCCCATGATTTGTATACCTTGCTTGGCAATGCTGCCATGGTGTCTCCACATTTCAAACACTTCTTGTCCAAGATAGCATTGAGCCTCCAGCTGATTAAGGGGTCCATGAGAACAAGAAGAAGTGGTCGGCAACAAGCGCAATTATTCAACAACAGTCCATAAGCAAAAGAAATTTGAAAATGAATACCTTTCTGTGCTGGGAGAACACAAATGAGCACTGCTTACTTTGTATTTTATGAAACCCTGCTCCCTAGTATGCTGACAGTTTGTTCCGCATGCATTCTTTTGCTTTGGAGTTGACGAGTTAGTGCGGGACCGTCCCAATTCAAGGAAATGAATGCAGAAAACAAGATGGATACCAATGTAATTTCCAGTTGTCTGTTGTGTTGTGCTGTCTTGAGTTGTTGGACAAAGCAGTAACTGTAGCTACCTCATCACCCTTAACAATCTTAGACCATCAAGTATGTTATAGAGGTAATTGTAGCTTTAGGCTAAGTAGATGTTGTGAGCCAATGGAACACCAGCCACATTGGCCTTAAGCTAACGTAATAAGAGAAGTGCACACTATTCGCAGTTGCGCAGAGACACGGAGATGCAGAAATATGCACCGACATATTTGACTAGCTAGTAGTTGCTGGAATGAATTATTTGTTATGTTTACTGTTCCAACTCCCTGTTGTGCACAAGAACAAATCATGTGCCTCATCCACCTGTTGACTCTAGCACTCCTCATTAATTGAAAGCATTAATGCCTTGCTCCTCTTTGTAACATTTTTGAATAGCATACTACACAACTGTTGAGTGGCTCTTGATGTTGGTTCATTACACATCCTGCTCGTGGTGCGTGCTGTTAGCACTTTCTTCGAAAGCCATCATTGTAACCTTGTTCACAACCAGTAACAATGCATGTAATTAAAAATTGCGCTACTAGTAATAGGGGTGCCACAGGACCCTCTTATGGATCCCTTGTCCTTGCTTTGTGGGCAAATTGCAATTCGGATCCAATTCCTTCCCACATTTTTTATTTCTACTTGCTTGTAGTGCATGGCTTTTATTGATGCACACACTCATTTACCATCACAGAATTCTTTTCAACACAATACTCTTAGAGCATGTCTTATCAGCATGGGTATAAGTCAATCGTGTTTGGAAATATTCCAAACGCAATTCTTATGAGGGGGGCAGTACAAGGATTTGGGGTGTCAAATTTTAGACTATTTTTATACCTACTAGTAGTAGGTATAAATTTCGTGAGTTTATACCAAGGTATAAATATTTACACCCCTTGGGGTGGTATGGAACCGTATCATTGCTGAAGTGGAAAATTAACAGTTTCTACTTGAATTCTCATACCATCATTGTTATAGCAGATTCTTCATCCTTCTTGTCACAAGGTTATTCAGAGTGATTTAAATTACAAAAGGAATGCACAACCACCAAGTCGACTCTGCTTGAAACTTCTCTTCAAGACACAGCTGCTATGTTGTTGTTCACCACTACCAACAAAGCGGCAGCCATCATTTCAGAGTCATCATCCCAATCAACCCCATGCATACCTGTAGTTAGTACCATCATTATCACTGCCATTATCATCCACTGTGAATGATGATTGTTTCATCAGGGAAAGGAGAGTTTGATTGATGAAGATGTTGATGACACACTGCATTTATGTTGTGGTGATGTCAGGGGTACTCGACATCCTCCTCTACAATAAGAATTGTGTATTTTCCTTTTTTGCGAGGGTCTAAATTTTATACCCAGGGTTTGAAATTTTACTTATACACCCTCCACAATAAGACATGCTCTTATGGAACTTTCACGTGTGTAATTAATCTGTGAAATTTGCGAAACAAAATGGTTGGTGAGAATGGAGACTGGTGGTGTGCGGCGTTGCCAGCAGTGAAGAGTCATGAAAAAAAAGGTTTTGAGCTCAAATACTTGCGCTTGCAAATCATGCCAAGCATGGGTTATCGTTTAGGAACAACCCAAACATCGGATGCGATATGCAATCACCAATGACCCAATCAACAATCAACAATGACCCAATCAACAATGACCCAATCAACAATCAACAATCAAAAGTCAACAATCACCCATCACACTTCACACATCACACATCACCCATCACCCATCACACATCACCCATCACACATCACACATCACACATCACACATCACACATCACATATCACACATCACACATCACACATCACACATCACACATCACACATCATCACATCATCACATCATCACATCATCATTCATACTTCATACTTCATACATAGTCGGTCTTAAATTTCATATCCGAATAATTCTTGTACGTGTATGCATAGTGAATTATCATAGACTACTCGGTACTCGGAGCTCGGAGTACTGTAGTCCCTACTTTTGAAATATGCATATCATAGATCTACTCCTTTTACGTTTTTACGAGATTATCTGTGACGTCACCTAACTTATTTCAAATGATAAAAAAATAGAGGATCAAATGAGGGACTTTAACCTTCAATTTACGAAAAAAAGAGTACGCTGTTCCTTTTTTGTGTGTGACAAACCCCACGTTGATAGTCCCACAAAGCACGTGTATCTACCGTAGTATCTACATTGCACTGCACGTCATCAACGCAGATCGAGCAATCAATCGTTGTCTTGGTAAATCCAGTACAATCCAGAATCAGATCCGGAGAAGGTCCCCTTCTGACACTCTTGACATTCGAGTGCTGTCCTACCTGGTAACGATAGCAGGTACTTGTTGTTGTTGTTGTACTGGTCTGTATCAGAAACGCGTTGTCGATCATTCCCTAGGTTGGCTTGCAGAATCCCAGGACACGTATTGTACTCCGTGTCCTTGTATAGGAGGGTGTGTTTACTACTCTAGCTACCGAATACTTGCACTTGTACTCGAACGCCGAGCATACTTTTCCTGGTTCAAGTGAGTGTATCTACCTCGCCGAACGTCAGACTAAGGCACTGAAAAGGATATGATACGAGCAGTACTCAGACGTGGTCGCGAGTACACAATACTCTTTTATTTCCTAGTTCTTCTTTCGCTTGTGCACCCCTCTGATTCAAAAGTGGCGGATTCTTCGTTGTCACCATCCCTGGTAAAGTCGAGAAGCAAAGTTTCTTTACCACACCAGATAAAGCCTCAGCCTCAGAACGTTGTGCAGATTGTCGAATCAGAAGAATATGATGGAAAGACCTGGTTAGGCCACAAGTCAAGATGGTCGGATGCAGACGGCGAAGAGTGCGATCCTCCACCCTCCACAACTGCCCCGGAAGGCTTTCAATTTGAAGGTGACTGGAAAATCGTTACATCTGCCAATCGCGATTCGTTGGGATGGGAATACATTTGGGCCTTGAATCAACCTGCCATGCGTAAACGCTTGTGGCTCAGGACCATCGTCCTCATCCCCAAACAACCACCCACATCACTCGTCGCGACACTGCGGGATCAGTGGAACTTTAAAGGATTCGGGGTGTCATTTTACAAATCGCTCACATTTGCGAAATCGTTCGGAATGGCTTTTCGGCTACCAATTGCCTCCAACATTGAATGGTGGGAACGCAATCCAGCCCTGCCAAGTTTCTCAACCGCAGTTGCTGCCTACTTTCCTTTTACAGCAATCTACCAAATATCTGGAAGTCTCAATGTTGACTTTTTGGCATGGGTTCTGGGTAGAAGTATTCGCTACGCAATCTATGGCGCATCGGTCGTGTTGCTGGCCATTTGTCAGATGCTATTCCTACCTTTGGCACTCCTGCTCTATCCCGCTCGTCGACAACTCATATTGCCCACATTTCCACTCCCTACTATACCGACCGCTCCTCCTATTTTTTCATTGACAATATCACAGCGCTTGGGCATGTCTGTCAATTGGCGCTTTACTTGGGAAAGTGGATGCGAATTGCGCATTACGTACTACTATGAATGCATGCCGACTGTTCTGTACCTGACAGAACTCATTCATCGCAATATTAACAACTTCCAAATGATGAGCAATAGCAACTACAACAAGAATGTTGCTAAAGAATTTTCCGATACCAAACTGACCAATTGGTTGCGTCGCAAAGCTGCTGCCTTTGGTCTCTCATGTGGAGCACCCCTTCCTGTCCCACCACATTACTTTTGTACAGCAGCACTCAGCATGAGCGGCTTCTATTTTTCAAGTCCCAAGCAGCAACAACAACAAAACAAACAGCAAGCAACTGTCCCATCAATTTTAACAGCCACATCAACAAACAAGGAAGATTTGGCTATAGAGTCATCGTCGGAAGCCGAAGAATCATCTGCAATTAAGAAAGCAAAGGTTTCTTCTGCGGCTGCATGAATGTCGTGGGTGCAAGTTTGAGCATAGAGACAAGTGTGCAATGTGATTTGATCTGCCCGGCTCGTCGGAGTAAGACCATTATGTGGACGGCGACAGTCAAGCTGGCCGGTGAAGCGAACATCAACAAGTTGCTGCCAGGTTGACTGCACACTTGTGACATCGTTGTCGTGTTTGGGGAGCGCTATTGTTTCACTTTTCGGGTCTTCCCGCCGAACTTGAGTGCTCTACTTGTGTTGGCCTTATCACCGTTGATTGCCCTGCTCATGTTGCGCTCCCGCTCTCTAGCAGCATACCAAGGGATATGGATTCCCAGTATTCTCATGTACACATGCTTGTCATACCAATCCATATCACGACAGCGATTTTCCTTCTTTTTTGCCTTCTGCTCCAACATAAACTGATCCTCATCCTCAAACTTGGCCCATTCTCCGGAAAGCTCTTTTGACCCAAAGACTTCCTTATAGTAATACTTTCGCCAATTTCCAAGCCAAAGTTTTGCTACCCGAATGTTATTGCGAAGCCATATGCGTTGCATGAGTCCGACATTCGCTTTTGAACCGCGCAACCGAAACGCTCCTTCTTCATCACCACGGATGCCCAATTTGTCTTCAATCTCAGTAAAATTGTCATTGGTCCACTTGTGTGAATCGTGAGTTCGGTACATATGTCCCGTCACACTACGGCACTTGCACCAACCGACCTCCGCAGAGCCAAATTTTGAGGAGGTTCCATGTTCTCGGCGCCCCAAACGTACAGGCCCATGTCATACGCGCCCAGACGCCAAAACTCATCACGACGAATGGCAAAGTGCTCCAGGAGCAAAGGGCATTTCGTGCAGTGCCGCCGGAGGAGCGTTCCTGGTGTTTGGTGCCGGCGAAGCGATAGGAAACGTAACTGAAATGGAATTTTTCATTGGTGACGCCGTAATGCGATCCTCGACTTGTTGGGTCGTCGTAGGTGTGGTTCGGAAGGTCTCCTAGGAATAATTGTTGCGAGGTGATTGTGTGCGGGTTTTCCACAATTGGAAGGACCAAGTGTTCGTACCATGTGCTCGATAACATCTCGATGTGCGAATCCACAAACATGAGGACTGTTCCAGTGGCAAGTTTAGCTCCGATAATCCTAGATCGAGCACACCCTTCTCGTTCTGTTGTTGGAATCACAATAACCTTTTGCTCACTTCCATCAGTTTTGCTAACTCGTCTGGAACTTTTTCATCGGAATCGTCGATAATGATAACCTCCTTCAAAAGAGACGGGGGTGTTCGACCCAAAATCGAATGCACAGTCAAGCTGACCATGTTGGGTTGTTCATTACGAAGGGTGACAATGACGGAAACGGTCGGCAACCGGTCCGTATCGAATCGGTAGAGCCCACAGACGTGAGGAAAGTAGTGCTTGACCGTGAGATTGCGCCTCAAATGTGTGAGGGATTCTGGATCACCATAAACTCGTTCATAAAAATCATCCTGGTCGCTTTCAATCCAATAGACGGGAATGTCGGCTTGTACAACATGATTCGTAGTAGCTGTTGATGCAATCCCATCGTGAAGAGCATCCGGAAGCGGCGGACCGTGGCCCAATAAATGTGCTTGGCTGGTGAGTCCCACACTTGGACCACTGCTTAGGTCACTCCAAGCGGACAGGATATAGCCAACGGAAGGCAACGATTGCCGTTGCCAGCATACCTAGCATGGCATGCCCATTCTTCATCCTTCCAATAGGCTGATCGAAGGGTGTGTAAGT